>PVKB01004196.1:0-154908 GCA_004027205.1 Ctenodactylus gundi | reverse complement strand
AAAATAACAAGGTCACCCAGAGAAATGGAGAACTCGGATTTATTTAGGCCAGCAGGCCCAGGGAAGTTAATTCTGTAAATTCTGAGCCCTGTGTGCAGAATATTCCAGTTCTTGTACAGGGTTTGAGCTTCAGAGTATGAGCAGGGATGGGTTTTGTTTTCCTGTTCTGTTCTTAGATGTAAGATGGGTTAAGGCTTTTCTTGAGGAGTGGGTGTGGCAAGGTCCTGGGGCCAGACAATGAAGGCCTTGGAGACAGGGAGTCTTCACATTTCAAAGCTAAGGGAAGAAGTCAGGCAGCCAGCAAGCAGAAAGCAAGAATTTAAACTATACAGCAGGTGGTTCAAAGCCTCAAGTTTCCCCCTCTGCTTATTTCTCATTAGCTGAGTGTACAAACTTTTCAATAAGATCTGAGGTGACTGGTTCAGGGTCCACCAGGTCACTGTGATGTGGCCTCAGTTCTCCTTCCCTTCCTCTTTGTGCCTTATCACATGTCTGGAGTAAAGCACTAGACCATGTGAAACTGAGAGTGTCATCATCACGTGAAAATGTGCCACTCCTACCATTTGGTGTCACTCAATTGCTTCCCCAACCCCTTGGTTTGTTTTCAACTGGCACATTTTCATTGACTGCTCTTAAGGGCCAGTTACCTCTCAAATTGCTTTGATAGTAACTCTTCTCATCAAATATGATTAGGACTGAGCAGTCAGAATTAGGTTGTTCTGCTGGCAAAATGTGAGTATTTGTTTACTAAAGGTCATCCTATGTAAGTCACTGGGCTAGGCTCCGCGCACACACATACAAAAAAAATACGGTAACCCAGGGCCACCAACACTCCAGTCATTACAGTTAGGGATGTTAAATTAGCCTTCTTAATCTGGTGAATAAATCATTGATATTCAGATTTTCAGCTAATTTATTAGAGTAGTTAATCTCTTTGGGGTCTTGGTGCTAATATAATTTCTAAAGCTGGCTTGCTTTTTCATGCCATCCTCCTGGTTGCGTTTAGTTTGGTATTGAATTTATTAAGAACCTTTTGAGGGACCCTGATGCCCTTTACTGTGCCCTTTGTGGTGAGGGATCAAAAGTTTCACTAGGAATTGTAAGATTTTTCTTAGCCCAAAATAGAATTGGGACTCAGAAAGGCTGAGGTGATTGGTATGCCAGAGTGGAATAGCCAGTTGGACCAAAGTACAGGGTCTGCTCCAGTCAGCTGAGAGGATCTCAAGCAACGGCTCCTGAAATACCATTACATGTCTACGTGGGCTACTGTCAGTCCAGGCTAATCTCAAAAGACTGGCCTCCAAACATCAAGACACGTTTCCCATGAATTTTAACTTTTCCTCCCACTTGGTTTAATAGCATCTTATATACACATAAGAATTAAAGAATAATTTTAGATCTTTCCACCTAGAAAACATTGTAACCACAAATAGTCTCATTTGTATTTATCCAGCTTTAGTTCAGCAAACTCAACCCCAGATTAAGCTGCAAACTGAACCTCATTTAAGATGCCTAGGGGCAACCCATTCTCAACCCTCTCCCAGGCCTTCTTTTCCCCTCTGTCCTTTGTTTCTAAATAAAGAACTATTGTACATCAAAAAATACTATGTATGTCACTAACAAAGAATTTTTCTCCTAATTTGAGTGGCTGTTAGGGAACTGGAGATCATGATGGAAAAAGCCAATTATGTAATCGGTTTTGTTTTCTCCCCCACAAAGTGGGCTTTCTCCAGCAGTACCCTGTGCCTAAGGCCAATCACAATAAACAAATTAACAGGCAAATAAATAAAACAAAACACATAAATGTATTAGTCAAATTTTGATATTTTCAAGCACTTTTAGACTCCAGTTAAAGTATACTAGGGCTTGTTAGTGTTTATCTCATTGTCTGGGACTTCTACTTTTGTGTACAAAGAGAACAGTTGTCATAAAAGGTCCTAAAAGTGAAACTAAACAAAATAAAATCCAGGGGGTTCCCGTGGGGCACTCTCTATGGGGCCTCCCAGCTGCTGGCCTCAACTCATAAAGGATCAACCGAAGAGCAGGCCTTGCTTCCCTGTTTGAGTGGAGCTCCCCTGTGTTTATGCTTGTCCCCTGAGACACACTCAATCCCCTTTCCTGGAAGTGTCTTCTGTTCCAGTTTCTTTCCTAGGCCTATAATGTTTATTCATCCTATAACTAACTGGTTCTGAGCCTGCTGCCCAGGGGGCTCAACCTGTTGTACTAGAGATTTCTTGCAAATTTCTCCTTCCCAGTCCCCAGTAACAGAAGCCATCCCGAACCCCAGAGGCAGCGCTCCCCAGCATCCGGCTTTCCTACCTTGGTTCATGACTGCGAAGTTACGGCTCAGCTGTTGTCTTTTTGCTTTCAGCGTCATCCTTCCCGTCTTCAAATGTAAAATGTCTCAGGCTTTCCACGGCTCAGTGACAAGTTGCACAAAGGAGTCACCCACAAACCGAAGCGGGCTCGCCTTCACCTCTACGCATATGCCCTCTCCTAGCAGGCGGCAAATCCTGGAATGGCCCCAACTGTGGTAAATGGCTCTGAAGAGGTTCGCCTGTCCCAACAAGGGAAGGACACTGTCTAAGTTACTTTTTCATTGCTGTGACTCAATACCTGACATCCACAAATTTAGGAAAGTTTTATTTTAGCTCACAGTCTTGAAGGTCACAGTCCATTCAGGGGTGGCTGGCAACAATCGAAGTACATGGCAGAGAGAGAGGTGGAGGCAGCTTCCCTGACAAACAGGAAGACACGCTGAGGCTAGTTGAGACTAGTCCCCGCCCTCCAAGAAGGCAGGTGCAGCTTATGTACCCTTTCAGGTCTCCGCCCAGTAACCAGTCCTTCCTGCATCCAGGTGTGGCCAATACACACCATTAATCCTAACTTAACTGTAATCCACCCCTCCAGACCAGACCCCCATCCACCAACATCACATGGTTCCATTAAAATACATGAGACTTTTGGGGGACACTCCAGATCCTAACCACAACATTCCACCCCAGGCCCCCAAAAGACTCACATCCTTCTCCCCATGCAAAATGAAGTTAGTCCTTCTCCAAGAGTCACCAAAGTCTTAACAGTTTCAACACTGCTAAAGAAACTCCAAGTCCATAATCTCCTCTGTGATGTAAGACAAACTTTTAGCTGTGAGCTCCTGTTCAAGCACTTCCAACATGAATTGGCACATTTCCATTCCAAAAGGGATGAATAAGGTAATAAAAGGCAATAGGACCAGAACAATTCCTAAATCCGGCAGGGCAAGGGTTAAATCCCATAGCTCCATGTCCAGAAACTGGGGTAAATGCTGGTGAGGCATGAACTCCAAGGGGCTTGTGTGGCCCCACCCCTGTGGCACTGCTGCTGGCTGCAACCGCCATCTTCCCTCCTTTGGGCTGGATCCACTCACTGCCTGCTGCGTTTCTCAGCTGACAATCCATGCTCCTGGCTTCTCCAAATTTTCAGGCTCCCCACTGGACCGTAGGCTTCTCCTTCACAATTTCACACATTGCCCTCCCAGGGGCACACTGCTTGGTCTCCAAGGCCTTCCTCTGAAACCTGGGTGGAAGCCTCCATGAACCCACAACTCTTGGGCTCTGCAAGCTTGTAAAGCGGGGACCGTGGACGTCTCCAAGATCCCCCACTGGCTTGAGCAGTAATCTGGCTCCTTTGTGCCATGGTTGCAGCACCTTTTGAGTGCCTGGATTGCTGAACTCCAGCAAACACTTCCTTCTTTGGCTCTACGGGGAGTTCTGGGGTACTCTTCACAGGACAAGATCTTTTGCGTTGGCACCCTTTAGTTGGCCAAGGGTGAGATCTTGCTGATTCCTGAGTCACTGTGAAGGCCTCTTTCTTACAGTCCTGATTCCAACTTCTCGGTTTCTGTTTAATGTTAGTCTCTTGAACAACATGCTTTTCCACTCTAGACTACAAGCTTTTTACATCTGTTCTCTCTGCCATTGTCTCCTGTCTCTCACTATAAAGCTGGCTAAAAGCCGCAAACAGTAGTCATGTAACAGTTTTAACATCAGTCTGTCTTGAGATTTCCTCCACCAGAGTAAGCAGTCCACCAGCCTTAATTTCAGTTTTAGGCAAAGTCTCTGGACAAGAGCAAAATGCCGACAAACTCTTGGCCAGAGCGTAGCACACATGGTCTTTAGGCCACTTGCCAATAGAGTCCTCCTTCCCAACTGAAACTCCTTGAGTGTGGCCTTTCCAATCCACACTTCTATCAGCATTCTGGTCATCTGAGCTCCGACCAGAATCTCCCCTCAAGCTCGGCTCAGAGCACTCCAAGGCTTCTCCAGCTTGCATCCCCAAACTTTTCCAAATTCCTTCTGCAAACCGGTTCCAAAGACTTCTGAGCCACATCTTCAGGTAAAGTACAGCAATGACCCCACTCCTCTGGTACCAATTTCTGTCTTAGTTACTTTTTTGTTGCTGTGACTCAATACCCAACACCCACAAACTTAGAAAAGGAAAAGTTTAGTTTAGCTCACAGTCTCGAAGGTCACAGTCCATTCAGGGGTGGCCGGCAACAATCAAAGTACATGCCACAGAGAGAGGTGGAGGCAGCTTCCCCGACAGACAGGAAGACAAGCTGAGGCTAGTTGAGACTAATCCCCCAGTCCTCCAGGAAGCCAGGTGCAGCTTATGGTTCCATTATGGTTCCAACAGACATGGACACGTGGGTACAGAAATATGAGACTTTATTATTATTACCCCTTCAAGAAGTAAGCTCCCCTCAGCCCCCACCACACAGGCAGAGTAGCAGCACCCCAACACATGGTGTGTGGAGATTTTTATTCATGGGTCTTCAAGTTCCTCCTGCCTCTTTGTCAGTGGCAGAGTGGAAAAACTTCCCTGTGAAAAGGGCACAAATTTTCCAATAAGACCTGAGGTGACTGGTTCAGGACCAAGCAGGTTGTTATGATGTGGCCTTCATTTCTCCTACCTTTCCCTTTATAGCTCACTACACGTCCAGGGCAAATCACGTGACATTGTGAGCAGGCCATCAGCATATGAAAACGAGTCACTGCTACTGTTGGATGTTACTCCAATTTTTTTTTTTTTTACAGAAATTTACAAGGAAACTTGATTTTTTTTCCCTACCTGAAAATATCTGGGACGAATACAAGTAGGCTGAAAAACTAAACCTCAATGAAAAATCACATTATAGAACTACATAAAGGATAATCATTCAAAGGCTCACTGTCCCCCCAAGTGACTGGATTTAGCCTGTAATAAAATATGGCTCATTGAAAGGGGTACATTTGAGGCACTACCATCTTTGGAGTTTGAAAATCTTAGTTGCAATTTAATTAATTAATTATTTATTTCTTGAGACAAGGTCTCACTCTGTAGTCTAGGCTGGTCCTAAACTCACTGTTTAGCCCAGGCTGGCCTTGGATTCATGGCAATCCTCCTGTCTCAGCCTCCCGAGTGCTGGGATTATAGGCATGTGCCACCACACCCAATTTTTGTGGTGCTGAGGAATCAAACTTAGTTACTTAGCGCTTGGCTTAGCTCTTGCTAGGCAAGTGCTTTAACTGTTGAGCCATTCCTCTAGCCCTGCCCCTCACCCCAGGCATTTTAAAATTTGATTTGAGACAGGGTCTTTCCAAATTACTACTTTGTCCACGCTAAGCTTGAATTTGCAGTCCTCCTGCCTCAGTCTCCCAAAGTGCTCAGCCCTATTTGTTTTATGTTCCTGTGGTACTGGGGATCGAGCCCAGGTCCTTCACACGAGCTCCATCTCAGCCCATTGTAAAGTGACTGCTCACTTGTCAATTTGTGTAGGCCAAGCTCAGACTTGTGATCCTCCTGCCTCAGCCTCCCAGAGTACTGGGATTACTGTTCTCAAATTAAGTCATTTGTCAGTTTCCCTTTTTATTTTTCTGAGACAGGGTCTCACTGTAGTCCCGGGGGGTCCTCATCTCACTATGTAGCCCAGGCTGAGCTCAAATTCTCAGCAATCCTCCTGCCTCTGCCTCTCAAATGCTGGGATTACAGTGTGTGCCACCACTATGCCCAGGTTTTATGCCCAGGTTTTGTGGTGCTGGGAAATCACACCAGGGTCTTGTGCTTGCAAGGCAAGCAATTTAACTGCGGAGCTACACTCCCAGCCCCTTAGTGTGTATCTTAATGTTTCCTAACAATAAGGTCATAAATACATTATCCTATACTTTCTTCTAAATGTCTTCCAAACGTTCTGTTCTGCCTGCATATTGTTTTGCTGTTAGCTTGGGGGATTCAATTTTTTTTTAATTGGATGCACAACTTTTTTTTGGTAGTACCTAGAGATTGAACCCAAGGTCTTCATGTTTATCTGCATCCTCCAACTCCGTTTTTAAATTTTTATTTATTCTCTCTAAGCTCATTACATTGCCCAGGCTGGGCTCGATGTTGCCATCCCCTTTCCTCATACTCCTAAGTGCTATATAGGGTTATAGGTCTGCACTACCAGGCCTGGACCCAACCCATTTTTTTTTTTTTTTGAGACAGGGTCTCGCTCTGTGGTCCAGGCTGGTCCTGAATTCACTTTAGAGCCCAGGCTGGCCTTGGACTCACGGCAATCCTCCTGTCTCAGCCTCCCGAGTGCTGGGATTACAGGTGTGCGCCACCACGCCCAGCTTACGTGGTGCTGGGGAATCGAACTCGGGTACTTAGCGCTTGGCTTAGCATTTGCTCAAGCACTTTAACCGCTGAGCCATTCCTCCAGCTCCTTTCAACCCATTTCTTGAATGAAGTTTCAGTTGGCAACTCAGTGAAACTCTGCCTCAAACAAATTCTAACATTCTTATAAAAATGCCAAGGACCTAGGACATTAACACTGAAGAAGAACAAAATAAAATATTCCATGTTCCCTGATTTTAAGAATTTTTATAAAGCTACAGTTGTCAAGACAGTATTTTACTGTTGTAAAAACGTACAAACACATCATGGGAAGAGAGACCAGAAATAGACCCACAAGTGTGTGGAGAAGTGATTTCAGTGGAAAAATCAAAGTGTTTTTAACAAATCATGTCACCATGTTTGGTTATCCACATTCACAAAACCGAACTTTAAGCCTGGGCTGGTGGCACTGGCCTGTGATCTCCAGGGACTGAGGCAGGAGGATTTCAAATTCGAACACAATGTGGGAAATTTTAGTGAATGAGTGAGACCCTGTCTCAACAGCAAAAAACCAAACCAAACCAAACCAAAACAAACAAACAAAAAAAAACCGGGTACTGAATTGGTTGGTGGTATAGTTTTGAGCGCAGCTGCCTTCCAAAAAGAAAAAATGGGCAGGGGGTGGGGTGGGGTGGGGGTGGGTATAGCCCACTGAGAAGGCCTGGCATTGATGGCAGATACCACAAAAGGTAAGTAATCCACAAACAACTAATTCACACAACATAAAAGCAATTGTGAAGAGATTATAATCCTAACTATAAAACCTCCAAATATAAGCAGCTTGTGATTATAAATACTTGTATTTGCTTTTATGGTTCATCTTTAATTTTTTTGGTAAATCTTATCTGTTCTTACCATTTTATAAATTGAACTCGATAACACTGACTTACAGGAAGGAGTCTAAACTAATTAGTGCCTCCCACCTGTTCTTCTCATTTCCTGTTCTCTTCTGAGTTTGTGCTACAGAAACAATGATCCAGCTGTTTCCCAGAATGCATTGCATGCCCTCAAGCCGAGTTCCTTTCTTTGCCCTGGACTTTCTCTGTCTTCCATCTTCCTTGACAATTCCTATACGTCCTGTAAGTTCTCTGCTGAAACGCTACCTTTACGTGACACCACCCTTCCACCGAGAGCCCCAACATTGTCATTCCTCTAGTGAAGCGACTGTTTCAATTTAAAATCTTGTAAGGTCATTTCTCTCCTTCTCCACAAGAGGGCAGAGGCAGTTCCCTTAGTTCTTACTTCTGGCACATAACACCAAGCCGGACGTGTAATACCTACCCAAGTAAGTGCTGAGTTAATCAAGATAATTTTAACCCACGGTGAATTCCAGATCCCTTCTTGAGGTTGCGATTATCGTACTGACGACAGAAAAAAAATCACCCTTCTATAAATTGTGCAGCTTAAGGTTTAAAACATCTCCAGGCCAACTCTATCAATGCAGCCTCCAAAACCTGTATGAGCCTGTGAAGAACCAGAGCACACTTGTGAGGCTCAGATGGCAAATTCGCTCAGGTTCTGGCTCTTCTCAAATCAGTCCTTTAGAAACACAAGCCGAGCCCAGTGGCACAGGCCTGTCATCCCAGCACTCTGGGAGGCTGAGGCAGGGGGAACACGAGCTGACCCTGCCTGGGCAACTTGCCAATTTAGTGAGACCCTATCTCAAAATCAAAAATCAAAATGGGCCGGAGGGGCTGAGGACACTGCTCAGCAGTTAAAGCACTTGCCTAGCTAAGCTCAAGGCCCTGGGTTCGATTCCCTAGCACCATGTTAGCCGGGTGTGGTGCTGCCTGCTTCTAAGCCCAGCACCTGGGAGGCTGAGTCAAGATACTTGGTGATTTAGCAAGACTCTGTCTTGAAATAAATAGATAAACAAATAAATGAATAAAAATAAAAAATAGGCTGAGGATATATTCAGTGGGAAGACGCTGGAGTTTAGTCACATTTAAAAAAAACCAAAAAGGTGTTGGGTTGGGGATGTATTTTAGACATAAAGAAGACAAAAATGTGAGAAAAATAAGCCCGACTCCTACGTTTGGGCCAGAGCAACTATGTGAATGGCGCTGCGTCTGTCGATGGGGAAGACGAGGCAGCAGTTTGTCTTTTCGGGGGAGCATGCGCAGTTGTGGCTTGGTCATGCTGCTTGAGACCCAACCCCCCAGAGCCACGCAAGAGGCGGTACCAGAGAGTGCGGCTGGGAACCAGGGTCGGGTCTGGAGAGACAAATTTAAGGGTTCAACGGCAGGGCATTTAAAGTCATGGAATGGAATACTTGGGGTCACGAGGTAATTAGCGTCCACAGAGAAGAGGATGAAGAGACAAAGTGGGGAGCGGTTGAGGCTCAGAGTGGGAAGAGAAGGCGAGCAAGGAGAGGCAGCCGGTGTGGTCCACTCAGAAAAGTATCGCCTTTGATGTCGGCTGAAAAACTTATCTCCAAAAGCATGGGGAAGCTGGACCCAGTGATGTATGTAGGCCTGTGATCTCAGCAGTCTGGGAGGCTGAGGCAGTAGGGTGGGAGGTTCAAGGCCAGCCTGGGAAACTTAGCAGCCTGTCTCGAAATCTAAAACTAAAAAAATGGGCTAGGAATGTAGTTCACTGTGGAGGTGCGCACACACACACACACGCACACCCACCCACACCCACACACACACACACACACACACACATACAAGGGGACATGGGAATGGGATTCAGTATAGATAGAGCAACCCTGGGTTGGATTTCTAGGACTGAAAAAAGAAGTAAATGGTAACATCAAAAATTTAAAATGCTCATAAAAGTGAAATAAAAGTGTAAAGATTTTTTTGTTTTGTTTTGATTTGGTTTGGCTTTTGCAATCAAACTTTAGCTGCCATCAGGTTAACATGAGTCATTACAAGTATCACTAAAAGATATTTTTGTAAGCTTCATGGTAACTAGGAAGCAAAAACTAAATCTGGGAATGTGCCTCAGGGGCAGTGTGCATGAGGGCTTGGGTTGGATCTCTGGCACTGGGAAACAAACAAAAAAATAAAACAAAAACTATTATATATATATAGTAAAAACTTAGGGGCAGAAAGTGTAGCTCAGTGGCTAAAGCACTTGTCTAGCAAGTGCACACGTCCTGGGTTCGATTCCCCAGAACCATACAAATGGGCATGGTGGCACACACTTGTAATTCCAGCACTTGGGAGGCTGAGGCAGAAGGACTGCTGTGGGTTTAAGGCCAGTCTGGGTTGCGTAGTGAGTTCAGGACCAGGCTGGACTGCAGTGTGAAACCTTGCCTCAGAATTGATCAAGGAGTCCTGGAAATCCTAGGCCGAAAAATAAGGCAAGAGAGAAATAGAGAGTATCCAGATTTAAAAATAGAAGTTAATAGTTCAATAGTTGTTGTTTGAAGATGGCATGATCTCATATCGAAAAACTTAAAACACACCAAAGACTGTTAGAATTAATAAACACATTCAGTAAAGTTGCAGGAAAAAAAACAACAAACAAAAACAAGTACTTACTATACACTGAAAAAGAAATTAAGAAAACAATCTCATTTACCATGCCTATAAAAATACTAAGGGTTACAGTTAAACAAGGAAGTGAAAGTTGAAAATTATACACAGCTGGGCTGGGGGGCATAGCTCAGCAGTTAGTGTTTGCTTAGCAAGCACAAGGTCCTGGGTTCAATTCCCCAGTACCATATAAACCGGGGATGGTAGCATATGCTTGTAACCCCAGCATCTGGGAGGCTGAGGCAGGAGGATTGCCATGTGTCTGAGGCCAGCCTGAGCTAAAAAGTGAGTTAAGGACCAGCTTGGACCATACAGAATAAGAACCTGTCTCAAAAAAGAAAAGAAAATTAAACACAGTTGATGAAAGGAATCAAAGAACATAAATTGACTGAAAAATCCATGTATATGGATCGGAGGACTTAATATTGTTAAAATATCCCCACTAGCCCAAATGATCTACAGATCCACCGCACTACACTAGCACACGACAGCACAGATTCTGTTCAATGATCCCCTATTTTCTGGACATCGTCAGCTTCCAGAACAAATGAGACAACAGCTCCCAACTTTCCTCTCACAAATGCAGAATCCTGGTACACTATCGGCAGTGTCAGCCCCTAGAGTGATGCAGGCCTTGCTGTAGATTCAACAGGGTTTACCCGGGCCTCACTCCCGGGTTAACTCCTGGCCCGGGGGCATGAGGAAGGGCTGGAAGTCCTTCAGGAACCCGTGGGGCCCACTGTGCCTAAGGAAAGCACAAATCCCACAGCAGGAACCACCGAGCCTGGACTCCAGTGGTTTATTCAGCAGATGCCGCAGCCTCTTGCCGGAGTAATCTTCACTACAGAATCCCCAAGTTAAATTTCAGCAACAACTGGAACAACTCAGTGCAATGGGATTTTTGAGCCTGGAAGCCAACTTACCAGCGCTCACAGCAGCAGGGGGCGATGTCAATGCAGCTCCTGCAGGGTCACCGGGCTCCCAGCCAGTCACAACACATTTCTGTCTCTTGAAAAAGAAAATGTAATTTATTTTTGAGAAGGGCTCTTCAAACTTCAAAAAAACTTGTTTTGTTTTATTTTGACTCTTGGAATTCTGCGCTGCTGTAAACAAACCCAATAGGATGCATTTTTTTTTAAGATGGAGTGCAGTAAGATATGTGGATTTTTCTGTGTTTTTGTTTTTCCTTGGAATGGTGGGAATCAGCCTCTCAGAGTGCTGAGATTACAAGAGTGGGCCACTATGCCCTGCTCTTTTTATCTAATTGTACTTATTTTTCTTTGAATTGTATTATTATTATTTTGAGGCAGGATTTCACTCTGTAGCCCAGGCTGACCTTGGACTCATGGCAATCTTCCTGTCTCAGTCTCTCTCCCAAGTGCTGGGATTACAGGTGTGCGCCACCATGTCTGACATATGTGGTGCTGGGGAATCGAACTTGGGTGCTTAGCACTTGCACAGTGCTTGATAGACAATTGCTTTAACCGCTGAGCTATTTCCTCCAGCCCTGAAATATATATATATATATATATATATATATATATATATATATATTTTTTTTTTTTTTTTTTTTTTTTTTTTTGAGACAGGGTCTTGCTCTGTAGTCCAGGCTGGTCCTGAACTCACTATGGAGCCCAGGATGGCCTTGGACTCAGGGCAATCCACCTGCCTCAGCCTCTCGAATGTTGGGATTACAGGCGTGCGCCACCACACCCAGCTTATGTGGTGTTGCGGAATTGAATACGGGTACTTAGCACTTGCATAGCTCTTGCTACCGCTGAGCTGTTTCTCCAGCCCCCGAAATGTATTTTTTATCTTTCACTTTTTTCTTCTCTCACCTTATCTTCATTTTCTTTTCTTAAAATCTTGCTTTTACCATTTTTTCCTTTTCCTGACAACTCAATTTAAAAATATTATTGTTACTTTTCATCTTAGCCTGTGAGTTTATATTATTACTTTTTAGCTATTAATGGTGGCAGAGTTGTGGCTTCTGCCCTGCTATGATATGTGACAATCTGCCTGCCTCAGCCTCCCGAGTACCGGGATCACAGGCGTGTGCCACGACTTCCATGTGCTTGCTAAGCAAGTGCTTTATTTATTTCTTTATTTTTCAGTGTTGGGGCCACCTCTTATACTGGGGTAGGGAAGAGACCCCTCTCCATTCCTGGTGGGCCTGCAGGCAGAAGTGCCCTGAGAGCCTGGGTGCCGCTGCCCCGGTGCCGCCAGGGAGACCCCAGTGAGACTGTCCAACCAAGAAACAAGTGGCACGTGCAAGGCAGTCACATCTGGACTCTGGGCCTCCTTTCCAGCCTTAGGAGCCCTCTGGAGGATGAGAATGCCATCCTGGAAGAGCTGGACCTAACCACTCAGGAGCGGCTTGAGCTCCCAGAGGTCCCTTCAGAGCCTCTTCCTGAGACGCACCCAGAAAAGCCCCCTTGGAGACCAGGCCTCAGCAGGCAGACCTGGCGGCAGCCTCCCAACTTGGCCACTCTTACAAGACTTGCTGAGACCCCTCTCCCAAGGCCCAGCCCTTGGAGTCTGGGTGTGGGCACAGCACAGGCAGGGCGGTGCTGTGGGGCTGAGTGCAGCACACGCAGACACCCCTGGAGTTGTGTCCTCCCGGTTTAGTCCCAAGGCCCGGGCCATTCTCCTGCTCTCATTTGTGGATTACACGGTGACTTGCAAACCTGGCCAAGCCCGGCTCCTGGACGATGGCTCCCACAGGGGCCTGCCGCTCCGTGTGCTGTCCACCTGCCGCCCAGCCCTGGGGCCATGCATGCTACCGGGAAGGTGCCCTACAACTTAGGGTCAGAAGCCAACGCTCACCCCCACCCCCCAGGGCCTCTGTTTTGGCACCAAGACTTGAGCTTCTGCTGTTTGGGGTAAGTGGGCAGAGCCATGATCAGAGGCCAGCTCATACCATCACTGTGGGTCTGTGCGCTGTGGCTCAATCACGCTGAGAAAGGACATCTCAGAGGTGGCAGCACAGCCCCTCTGAGCTGTGGGCACCCTGACTCCATCCACCAGCTCCTAAGCCTGGATGGGAGGCCCAGAGCCCAGATATGACACTGCCTTGCTCAGGACACTTGTTTCGTGGTTGGACAATCTCACTGGGTTCTCCCTGGCAGCACAGGGGTAGCGGCCCCCAGGCCCTCAGGGCCCTTCCTGCCTGCAGTCCCAAAATAAAAATGGCATTACTGCCTTCAAAATGGTGCCCATCGCTGCAGCCTCCAGAAAGGAGAAACACTGTGCCCTCACACGGCATAACAGACAAAAAAAAGCGTCTAGTTTTTCCAAGCAATTTTTTTTTTTTTTTGAGACAGGGCCTTACTTTGTAGGCCAGGCTGCTCCTGAACTTGCTCTGTGAACCAGGCTGGCCTCAGAGTCATGGCAATCCTGCTTCAGCTTTTCCAGTGGTGGGATTGTATACCTGTGCCAACCATGCCCGGGTTAAATGGTGTTGAAGAACTGAACCAGGGCGTTGTGCATGGAAGGTGAGCACTTTAACCACTGAGCTACACCCCTCAGTCTTTCCTCAATCCTTCTGGAAGGTCACTATTCTGAGGGCTGAGGGTAGAACACTTGACTAGCAAGTGCAAAGTCTTGAGTTGAGTTCCTCAGCACCACATGAGCTGGGCATGGTGGGCATACTTGTATTCCCAGAACTTGGGAGGCTAAGGCAGGAGAATTTCTGTGAGTTCCAGGCTACAGATTATACAGTATATTCAAGACCATTTTGACTACAGAATGAAACCCTGTCTCAAAAAAAAATCATTAATCTGAAAGATCTTAAAGGAACCTTAATTATCATCCGAAGGCCCTGCCTGTTATTACAATCACCTTCAGGCTTGGGTTTGAGTTCCAGCACATGAATTTTGGAGAGACACACATACTCAGACCATGACTGGTTCCTCTGACCCGGTCCACTTATCCACTTACTCAGCAAACATGTATCAAATGTCTCCTGTATTCCATCCACTTGGCTAGAGCCTAGGGTTGGAAAGATGAATAAAACACAGTTCCTGCTTGGAAAAAAAAAAAAAAAAAACTTACATGGTAATTTCAATAAAGTGTTTTAAGTACAGAAGTGTATGTGGAGTGCTAAGTCAACCCTGATGAACAAAGAGGTGGGGAACCTCCCGGGGGGTGAGGACTGAGTGGGTAAAGTCTGGAAGGATAAGTAGCAGTCAGCAACACTCGGTGCTTATGTGAGGCTAAGGCTGAATACAACAGCTTGAATAAGAAAGGGAAACCAGAGCTAAGTTTCTTGTGGAAACTGAAACTTTTTTGAGAGAGGGTTTCACTAAGTAGTCCAGGCTGGTCTTGACCTTACTGGATATGTAGCTCAGACTGGCCTCAGACTCCTGGTCCTCTGCCTCTTGAGTGCTGGAGCTTCAGATGCATATCACCATGCCTAGAAAATGCGACAATTTTAGACTCAGTTTTGACATTATGTGACATGATGTTCTGACTAGCATTTTTGTTCTGGTATCTATACTATAGACAACCCTGACCCCCACCCAGCACATCTCTAAGTCACTGTTTTCATCATTATCATTATTCTTGGGCTTATCAAAAAGAAAACAAAAAAAGAGAGTGAAGGAGAGAGAGGAGACAGAACCACAAGGAGGGGTGGAAGTGTTCGTCACATAGATTATTTTTTATTCTTTTTCCCATTTTTATTAGTAGATATATGTGGTGTGCAATGGTTACACTGAGCTTGGATATTCTGTGTACATATAGATCATGTCAACATTACAATCCTGCCCCTCCTCGCTTCTGGTTCTCCCACTTCCTCCTCTACCCCCTCCTGTCCTCTGTATTCTGGGTTTCTCCTACTGGAGGAACACTGTGATATTTAACCTTCTGAGTTTGACTCACTTCACTCTTTTATTGCAGGTTGTAAAGAGGACATTCAATTGGGATTTTTTTTTATTTTTTGCAAGTTATGTTAATTATTTTTTTGAGACAGGATCCCACTCTGTAGCTCAGGCTGGCCTTGAGCTCACAGAAATCCTCCTGCCTCAGCCTCCCACATCATGAGATTACAGGCACGTGCCACCTCACCCAGCTTTATGTGGCGCTGGAAATTGAATTCAGAGCCTGTGCTTGCAAGGCATGAGCTTTAATTGCTGTGTGATTCCTCCAGCCTCTGTATATTATTTTAGAAAATATTTTTAGTAAGTCAGGCATGGTGGTCTGCACCTATAGTCCCAGCACTAGGGATGCTGAGGCAGGAGGGTTGCCATGAGTTTGAGGCCAGCGTGGGCTACCGAATGAGTTCAGGAGTAGCCTGGCCTACAGAGTGAACCCAGAGTGTTTTTTTTTTTAATCTCAAAAGAAAAAAAATGATTTTATAAAAGGTTATACATTAACGTTACCTCCCTCAAGTTGCTGTCACCAAATTATGAAATGCACGGGAAGGCAGGAGATGACATAAGAAGGCTGGGCAAGAGCTGGAGCATGAAGGTCAGAGAACCATTTTAACAAGCTTGGACCTCTGACCTTGTGGATGATAAGGAAGATGAAAGGGTTTCAGCAGGGCAGTAATGTGACCGCATTAATGCAGCAGCCCAGAAGATGTCTCTGAGGAGGAGGAGCCCAAAGGCACAGAGGCAGAGAGGAGGACTGACTAGGGAGCAGAAGGAAAGTGTGGGGAGGTGGCCGTGAGAGTTTGGCTGAAGAAAGGGCGGGCAAGGAATCCAGTGATTCGGTGTGTGACTGAGTGCTAACTCAGTAGGGAGAGAACACCAGGGGAGGAGTTTAGATTTTGGATGTGTTCCTTGGTTCTTTGTACGTCTTTGTAGCCCTCTTCTTAAATACAAGAACCTGGAGAAGTTAGACATTAACTTCTAAAGCCCTTTCTTTCCATATCCTGGTAAGGCATTATTTTTCAAAGTGGTGTAGGGGAGCACAAAATTACAGGGAGGCAAAGCAAATTAAATTATATTTTGGGAGCTTGAGCTTGAGGGAAAACATTGCAAAGAAGAAAAGTTCACAGGTGCTGGAAGAAGAGTATAGTGGTTAGAGCACTTGCCTAGCCAGGACAAGGTCCTGGGTTCAATTCCCCAGCATCACATAGCTGGGTGTGGTGGCACACACCTATAATCCCAGCACTTGGGAGGCTGAGGCAGAGGGAGGCAGAGGGATTGCTAAATTCAAGGCCAGCCAGGGCTTCATAGTGAATTCTGTACTAGCTTAGACTACACAGCAAGACCCTGTCTGAAAAAAAAAGAAAAGAAAAAAGAAAAAAAATAATTTTACAGTGGTAAGAAAATGGAAAAGAAGCACCAAAGAAAACTCATCAGCTCTGGACAGAGCATAGGAAATGTTTATGATAAGAAAAATAAGCCAGGGCTAGAGGTGCAGATTAGTGGCTAAGAGCAGTTGCCTAGTGTGCACAAGGCCCAGATTCAATTCCCTAGCACCGTATAAAAATTAGCCAATGTGGTGGCACACACCTGTAATCCTAGCACTTGGGAGTCTGAGGCTGGAGGATTGCCATGAGTTCAAAGCCAGCCTGAGGGTACACAGAGAGTTCAGGACCAGTCAGGACTTAGAGTAAGACCCTGTCTCAGGAAAAAAATAAAAACCAAAAAACCAAAAAAACCCCAAAGATTCTACATCTAATTAGATTGATAAATCTAATCAAGAAAATCACACAACAAAACCAAAAATCATTAAATTAGGCCAAAGATGTAAGCAAAGAAGAAAAAATAGAAGCAGATGACTCCAATTAAATAAACGGCAGTAGGTAATGGCTTCTATTAAGTAAATGACGCCAGGTCTCTGAGGCCTGAGGCCCTAGGAATTATACAAGCAAGACCTTCTCTCTAAACTGTAATAAAAGATTAAAATAAACACTAACTAACTGGGTGTGGTGTCACATACCTGTAATCTGAGCACTCAGGAGGCTGAGGGTTATCATGAGTTGAGGACCAACCTAAACTACAAAGTGAGACCCGGTCTCCAAAATAAACAGACAGGGGCTGGAGGAATGGCTCAGCAGCTAATGCAACTGTCTAGCAAGTGCTAAATATCTGAGTTTGATTCCCCAGCACCATATAAACTGGGCGAGGTGGCGCACGCCTGTAATCCCAGCACTCAGGAGGCTGAGGCAGGAGGACTGCTGTGAATCCAAGGCCATCCTGGGCTGCATACTGAGTTTAGGACCAGCCTGGGCTACAGGGTAAGACCCCGTCTCAAAAATAAATAATCAAAATAAATAAAATAAACACCAAAAGTAGTCCTCTTTCTCCTTCTTTTGCACTGGAGATGAAGGCCTGGGCCTTCATAGTGAACTGTATCCCCAGCACATTTTAAATTTTTTATTTTGAGGGTCTCACTGAGTGCTAAATTGCCCAGACTGGCTGGAACTAACTTATTTTGTATTTTTTGAGTCAAGGCCTTGCTCTGTAGCCCAGGCTGGTCCTGAGCTCACTATGGAGCCCAGGCTGCCCTCAAACTAATGGCAATACTCCTGCCTCAGCCTTCTGAGTGCTAGGAATACACACCTGTGTCCGGCTCATGTGGTACAGGGGATTTGAACTCAGGGCCTCCTTCTTTTTTGAAAGGCTGGGATTAGGGGTCATGGAGGCTTAGTAGTTAGGAAAGGGCTAACTAGGGGAAAGTTTTATGAATATAGGACTTTGAGTCAGCAACTGGAAGACTTTAACTGTGTACATGTTACATATTCACATTATTATAAAGAAAAACATAGTGCCAATAAAAAACATTTTCCTATCTTCCCTCCTGCATTGCGTCACCATTCAGTTGCCGACAGCCCAGCTCTGGGCACTCCCCCAGATCCCTGGTCCCCACTGCTATAGTACATGGGTCTCTATTTATAGGAAAGGCGGTGACTACACCATTGGCATTGTCCTGCTCGGACCACCCGCTGAACGTCGTATTTGGGGCACCACCGCATAGGATCCTGCCAGGCTAAAGGGCGTGGGCACTGACAGAGCAACACTAAATGGGCCGAGACAAGAAAGCAGAACCCAGAAACCCGAAGCTGGCGTCTTCGCTTCTCACTGAGAGGAAGACCATCTCAGGCCAGGTGGAGAGTGGCTTGGCACTCATCAGGCCAGGCAGGCGGGGTCAGCTCGGATTACCACCGTGCAGTTGAATTCACTGATTTCCATGGCTGGTGTAGAGGACTGCATAACCGACACAGACCCAAAGGAGCACGAGTGACCAGAAGGAGACCCGCCCCTCCGGCCCCGTCATGAGGCCGGCCTCACTGGAGAAGGTCTGGGAGAGGTCTCACAGAGTGGAGGAGACGATCTGTGCCCTAACTAAACCAATGCCAAACGCCATTATTTTGCAAGAAGGCGCTTTGTGAGTGCACGACCTGGACATCCAAGAAGCCACGAGATGGCAGCAGAGGACACAGCCTGGGACACAAAACCTGAGCCATCTTGCGAAAAAGCAGGTCGAGAAACGGAAGAGAATTCATCTGGAAAATGTTGTCAGTTGTCTGTAATCATGTATCCAAAACTAGAACAAACGTATGAATTTCAAAGAATCAAGTACAGTTCATCAGCGTGAGGACTTTTCCAACCACCACAGAGTTCTGCAGCCTACGATGGAAGCCACACGTCATGAATTTCTCTAATGCTTAAAAACAAGAGATAGGGGTCATGGCCTTTAGAAACTGACGTCAGCAGGAGCCTTGCTACAGTCCCTTCTTTCTGTGAGGTTCTAATTCAAGTAAAATGAATGATATCCATAGAGGCTGCCAAACTGATGGAAAACGGGGCTGAAACAGCGGCTGGGGGGAGCACTGCAGCAAAGCTGCCTGGAGCAGCCGGGGACTCTGGCAAGTTAGCCAAGGGGAAAGAGAAGTACACCCTTCTCTTGTGGCTGCCACAGGACTACACTCAGAAAAGAGGCGGGCATCGGGACTAGACCGCAAGTCTTCTGACTTCTGGTCTAATGCTCCTTTCTTTATTCCCTTGCCAACTCTTCCTCTCAGCTCCCCTGCCATGATTAGCAAAAAACATCTTCTGACAGTGCAAAATATCCTCTGGAGAGCAAATTGACCCTTCCTTGAAAATCAAAACTTCATGTTGGATCTCATTAAGTCTCTTGTATTTCACAAGATTTACATGAACAATCCGTACATCCAAAACTTGAATTCCTACCATTTGGGTTTTAAGGTTTTATTATTATTTATAGTACTGACATTGAACCTCAGGCATTAACCATGGCAGGCAAGCACCCTGTCACAGAGCTACATTCCCACTCTATCTGTCTGTCTGTGGTTTTTCCTGGGGATTGAACCCAGGGCCTTTACACTAAGCTACAGTCCCAGCCAATTTTTTTGGTTTTGATTTTGGAGCAGGGTCTCACCGAGTCACTAAATTACCCAGGCTGGGCTCAAACTTGGGATCCACCTGCTTGGCCTCCCCGAATGCTGGAATTACAGGTTTGTGCCAATGGGCCCATCTCTCTCTCTTTTTTTCTTTCAATTTTAAGACTGTGTCTTCCTTTGCCTGGGCTACCCTCGAACATGCAATTCTCCTGCCTCGGTCTTGGGATTACAGGAGTGTGTCAACGTACCTTTTTTTTTTTTTTCCATGAGGAGTCTTGCCATATTGCCCAAACTGGCCTTGAATTAACTCCAGGATGACAGGCATATACCACTCAGCTCTCTGTACGGTGTGGAATGACAAGCAAAGTACTGAATTTGGCCCTTGAATCTTAACAGAAAATTATCAGTATTTTATTTATTCATTTATTTTTGCAATACTGGTGACTGAACACAGCGCTTTGCTCTAAGCTACGTACCATCTCCTTTTCTATTGTTTGAGACAGGGTCTCACTAAATTGCTAAGTTGCCCAGGCTGGGTGTCACTTGCTGTTCTCTAGTCTCACAAAGTACTGAGATCACAGGCCCGTACCACCCGGTTTAGCTATTACCAATATTTTAAAATCAGATGATTTCACAATTTAAAAGCCAGAACTTCTAACTTCTTTTGGAAAATTGAAGCTAGGGCACTACCAGATCTGGTCCCACATTACAATAATTGTTGGAGCTCAGAGCAATACCTACCCTGCTAAATAGAAAATGTATTCATTCTCTAGTTTGCTACAATCCCCACCACTCCCTATTATCTTAAACCTAAACCGTTCTAATTCATTCAAACCATTCCTTACCTCTACTAGCAATTTATTTCCAACACTTGAAGTGCCTTGTAGTTCTAAAGTATTTTTTACTGTGTGATATTTAGTCTTGACATTCCAGTAAAAACACAAATATGATTATAACCTCCAAGGGAGCAAAATGTAGTTCAGAGAGATTTGACTTGCTAGAGTCAAAAGTAGAGTTCTTGACATGTAACCCTGTCATTTTTGAGAAAAAATTTCTATTAAGAACTTTACTTACGGGCTCATGAAATCAAACTGAAGAAGCAGAAATGTGCGTAACTGGGTTTTTTTTTTTTTTTTTTTTTTTTTTTTGAGACAGGGTCTCACTCTGCGGCCCAGGAGGAAATGTGCATAACTGTTAAAACTGCTCAACTGTTGAGGAATCACCACAAATGACTAACCTGTTTCCTTTAATGAAGTCTGCTTCCCCTCTCCTTCGTGGCACAAAAAAGATTACCCTTTCTGCTTTCTTGAATTTGCAGATGTGAATGGTGTACAAGGAGCAGAGTCCCTGGTCAGGCTACTTTAGACATGGAATATGTGAAGTTATCAACCATGCGGGTTTTTAGTTATTTTTGGAACTGGAGATCCCACCCAGGGCCTTCACACTGAGCTACATCCCCAGCCCACCAGGGAGCTCTTAGCAGTCACCACAGCATACCTAACGCAGCCTAACCTGATACTGAGCTTCTTTCAGAACCAGAAGGCAGTCTCTAGATTTCTGACCGCATCAGTAAAAGCCAGGAGTCAGCAAATCGTTGGTTTCTCTCCCCCAGCTTCCTCATCTACCACCACCACTCTGACTTTGAAGAAAATCGCTCTTCCCTTGGAGCCTTTCATTGGCAGTCACAACGAGCGGGGAGGCGGCCCGGATTTTGTTTTCTCCATTCCAGAGCCCGATCCCAGAGCTGTCCCCACCCACCAGCGTTCACACTTAACTTTGCCATAGGGCGACTATTGTCAATCCTAGGTGTCATAGCACGGAGGAGCTGCTGCAGCTGGCGCCACTGCAGTGTCCAGGGAAAGCAGCCAGGCTGCGCTCTGCCCCCACGGGTGCCCGGGCTTGGCGGAGCCCGGAGAAACCGCATGCGATAGGGAAAGAAGCCTTCTCAAGTGGGAACAAAAATGAGTGTGAGGCGAGCACCCATCCCGGGCCCTATGTGATTGGGGTGAGTTTTCCTAGCACTGCAGCTCTGGTCAGTCCAGTTTCCAGCGGTGAGCAAGCCGCCCGGCCGGTGCTCTGGGGACTCCCAGTCTCCCTGGGCGTTTCCCAAGCCCACCCAAACTCGTCATCTTCGCACACTTGCAAAGGTCACAAACGGTGGGACAACCTGAGCTCCGGCCAGCGGAGCGCGGCCCGGGATCGCGGGGCCGCCGGCGGGCTGAGCCTGCGCAGTCCCGCTCCCGCCAGGGCAAGGGTGGTGGCGACGCGGGCTCCTTCCGCCCGCGCGCTCGCAAGAGGCGGGAAAAATGTGAGGTCGGGCCGCGGCGTCCCTCCCGCTGCCTGCCGGGGGCACCCGCCGGCCCGGCGAGCCGGTTCTCCTCAGGCACCGAGGCCGCGGGGGAGGGGGCGAGGAAGGCCCCGCGCTTCTGACTCATCATCTCCAACCCGCTTCTCGCGCGCGCTCCAAGTCTCAGGACCTTGGACCCGGGCACTCGCGCGAGGGGGCGCGGCGCCAGCCCCCGGGCCGCCCCAGCTCTGCCAGCGCCAAGCTCTCAGCTCGCGCTGGACCCCCAAGCTGCGAGCCGGAGGGGCGTGGAGTCCGAGTCGGCTCTCAGTAGGCTGGCTGCGGCGGCGGCGCCCCGACTCCGGCCGGCCCACCCGGTTCCTACCCGTACGCGGGACCAGTGGTCGCGTCCGAGGAAACTGGGCTAGGCCCTGACTTCGAGCGCCTCGCGTCACTCAGCAGATGCACAGCGCCCCCGCCACGGACGGAAGACTTTATTTCCCAGCAGGTCACAGGGTAGCGGGGCATCCTGGGACTTGTAGTCTCTGCTAGCGTATCTAGGTCCTGGGTAGAAGGGAGAACTGGAGCACCCGGAACGTGAATGCAGGGTTGGCGTGTGGGCCAGAACACAGGCTTGGAGTGAATGATACTGTGGTGATGAACTGAAGGATAGTGAGACGAGGAAGCAGTGACGCCGGCGAGGCGGAGGAAGGAAGGGAGTCAGAAATTAGCTTTAGCCGTTGGTGAGGTGGAGGAGAATTCAGATCCTGGCATACCTTTCTCCAGCGGGGAAGACAAGGGCAAAAGGATTGCTCCGAGTGAAAACTGAAGGCATTCCACGAGACTTAATGCCTGTCTCAAGGGAATCTAGCTAGCTTCTGACTTTGGCGGAGTGGGATGCAGAAACATCTGGACAGTGCTCTCTTAGGGTTGCACGGAAGAAGCACCTGTTTGCTGCTTCTCGCCTGCTCAGTCGTTTGTTCCATTTCCTGTGCTGGCCACTGTGGGGCTGTTCTCCAAACCAGGGACCTCTTCTACCTCAGAGGGGCCCTGAAAACCATTCAGAGAGGTAAGCAAATTGTAGAGGTGAAAAGGCACAAACTCCAGAGAGAAGCAACTTTTCTCCCCATTTTTTTTTCTCTTCCAAAACATTCTTAGATACCTTCCTGTGCTCATAAACGCTTCTAACTCCCGCTCACTTAGATAACCCACTCTCCTGGCCCACCCTCACGGGAGGAATGTTCCAAGCTAGAAAGCTAGTTTCAAGCTAGAACTAGTTTCAATTTAGGGCTAGTTTCGATCTACCTGTTTTTTCTCTAGTGCCACTGACCAAGATTGCCAGTGGAAAAATTAGTTGGCAGCTCGTTGCTCATGCACTCTCCCTGTCCCCAATACCTCCTGCAGCTCTTGGTAGTGCAGACTCCGGCTTCTGAAGCATCCTGGCTTTCTCTGATTCAGCAGGAACAGGGCATATGCGGAGACCAGCACTCCTGCTAGTGTGAAGGCCTCAGCGCTGAGCTCTAGCACCAGTAAGCCTGCCAGCTGTGGGTACACAGGACTGAGGACACTGGCAATCCAGCACCTGGTCTCCCCTGCCCTTTCCCACCTCCATCTCACTTGCTCCTCTTCCTCCTCCTCCATTTTCCTTGGTTGTCAGTACCTGCGATGGGACAGGAGGGGTTGGCCCCAAGGCTGTCTTCATCACCTCCACCACCACTGCGATGAAGCCCACGATCAGGTTGAAGGTGTTGAATATCATCATGGCCCGAACCTGCCAGTGAGCCAGCTCAGCCCTGTCCAGCCTAAGGGACTCATTCCAACCTTAAGCCCCACTTGTAGCCTAGTTGGAAACAAAACTCAGATCCCGTTCTTCCAATCCCAGACAGGGCCATCAGCCCCCTAACTTCTTGTTCTGCCTCTAGGATTTTAGGACAGTTAGGGTCATACACCTGAGGGGGTTGGTCAGTAGTTAGAGAGCCCCTCACTTCCTAGGCTAGGGTATGTGTGCACTTGGGATGAGTGGGAGGACAGAAATGCATTCTCTTCCCATCTCACCTTCCAGAGGCGAGGTGCTCTCCGCAGCTCAAGGGTGACAGTCCCAGTGAGGAGGCTCTGGATGGTGAGAAGAGCCAAGTGTCAAATTCTGGTCCCCGCAGGGAGGCATCCCTTTTTTCCTCCCTCCTTTTTGATCAGTCTTACAGAGGCACCAGGTGCGAGTGGTAGCGCGATGGCCATGTGACAAGCAGAGTTCAGGCAGGCGACTGAAACAGCAAAGGGCACCACAGCTACCGCCAGCCATAGCTGACTCACCTAGAGGCCAGGGCAGGGTAGTTTAGGGGCAGAACTGACAAGAATTCGCTTTCCTCCTCACAACCCTTGCCTCTCATACAGATCAGTAGTTGGAATGAGTGCACGGTAAAAAGAAGAGTTACCAACCAAGCAGTGAAGGAAGTGATATTTAAATATTAAATATCATTTAGTTTGTTCTGCCTCATGTCATAAGTTTCCTCACCTGGTGTGTTTTCCCCACATGATAAGAGCTACTTGGAGACTAAGGGCCTTGCCTTGCTTATTTCTGAGTTTCTTGTACACCCATCTCCCACATAGAGCCTACCACTGTAGCTGCCTGAACTTGGATGGAACTGAACTGGGCACACATGGACATGGCCAAGAGGTGGGGTAGGGCCTCCGAGCCTCACCGCCAGGACCAAGAGGTGTCCACTTTGCCTGTGTCTTGCCCAGTGCTGTAGCTTTTCCAGACGACGACTGGGTGTCTCTTGATCAACTCTATCTTCCATGGCTGTCTTGACCACAAGGACTGGGTGCTTCCTAGGTTGGAAAAATTCATTATGGGGCTTGTTTTTTGGAAGGCAGGCATTAAGAGATGCGATATCAGCCAGGCCTGGTGGCGCAGGCCTGTCACCTGGTACTCTCAGAGGATGAAGCAGGAGGATTGCAAGTTTGAGCCCACTTTGGTCTACTTATCAACTTGGGAAGGCCCCATCTCAAAATCCAAAATAAAAAAATGGGCTGGAGATATAGCTAAGTGTGAAGGCCCTGTGCTAGATCCCCAGTACCAAAAAGTAAAATAAAATTAAAGAGATGAAATATCTCAGTTACCCCTCTGCCCACTTCAAACATCCAGGTAGTCAAAGCCCAGGACATTAATTACACCTACCTAGTTGGAAGCAGCTACTCCAAAGAGATGGGACCCTGTTGCGTCCTGGGACTCTTTCGGTCTTGGTAATTCCAAGCAGACAACTTACCCTGGCAAAGAATGGCTGTCAGAGTTGAGGTGTGGTAGGACAAAGGTGAGGGCCTAAGGATCTAGGGAGTGGCCCCTGAGTAGACACCAGTCTGAGTACACTGGACACCCAGCCCTGCCTCACTCTGTCCCCACCTCCCTGCTTTTTTTTTTTTTCCTGAGACAGGGTCTCGCTCTGCAGCCCACCCTGGTCCTGAACTTACTATGGAGCCCAGGCTGGCCTTGGACTCAGGGCAATCTTCCTACCTCAGCCTCCCGAATGCTGGAATTATACAGGCGGGCGCCACCACGTCCAGCTTATGTGGTGATGGAGAACCAAACTCGGGTACTTAGCGCTTGTTAGCCATTCCAAGAGCCCTTTATTTATTTATTTTTTTTGTACTGGGGATGGAATCAAGGGTCTTCTCATGCAGCTACTTCCATAGTTCATGTTTTAGTTTTTGATTTTGGGCTGGACTTGACCTTGTAATCCTCCTGCTTTGGCCTCCCAGAGTGCTAAGATTACAGGACTGTGCCACAAGGCCCATCTTGTTCCCATTTTCAGGCGCCCTCATTTCTGCCCTTTCTGGGTTCTTCTTGCGGGCTAATTCACCTCTTCCCTGTGGCTACTATCACCCTAGATCTCAGTTTCTTTCTTTTTTTTTTTTTGAGACAGGGTCTTGTTCTGTAGCCCAAGCTGGCCCTGAACTATGTAGCCCAGGTTGGCCTTGAACTCACAGCGATCCTTCTGCCTGTCTCCTGAGTGCTGAGATTACAGATGTTGTCGTGCTTGGTTTATATATATGGTGCTGGGGAATTGAACCCAGGACTTTCTACTAGCTAGGCAAGCAGCTGCTGTCCTCTTATTCTTCCATCTCCTCCTCTTCCTTTTTTTTTTTGGTGGTAGTGGGGATTAAATCCAGGGCCTTTGTAATGTACTACATCCTTATCCCTCTTATTTATTTATTATTATTTTTAAGATACCGATAATGGAAGCCAGGACCTTCACACTGAGTTACACCCCCCACCCAGGGTCTTTTAAGTTTCTAAATTGCCCGGGCTGGACTCAAACTTACGATCCTCAGCCTTCCGTAAGTGTTGAGATTACAGGAGTACCACCATGTCAGTCTTAAATTTTTCCTAATTTCTTCCAGTTCTTTCTTCTTTGCCTTCTTTCTCAAATTATTTACTGTGTCCTAATAAGATCTTATATTACTACCTGGATTTCTCATTACCAACTTGCAGCTTTGTCCCAGAGCAGGTAAGCTTTAAGTCCCTGGCTTTCTTTGCTCCTTCTGGACGGTTTCTCCTCTCTTCTGAGGACTTACTCTGAATTGGACACTGAGTGAATGGGGAGCCCTGACTATAGTTGAATGATAACCTGCACCTAGATGGTCCCTAAATGGTCAGTCTTGGGAAGGGTGCTACTGCAACAATTATATCTGTGAGAAAAAAGCCCCTTGTGGCTTAGGCTAGACTCTCAGCTCTGTCACTTTCCCAGCTATGTGACTTTGGACACATTATTGTGTCATTGTTTTTCTTATTTGAACCTGTTTGTTCACTGATAAAAAGGGAGCTAACAATATGGCTTCGAAGTGTTGATTCTGGGTGAATGCTTAGTAACCAACCATTAATGGTGCTGATCAGGTCACGCTGATGTGCCTAATGCACACATACTAAAAGGCTTATTCAGAAGCTAAGCTAGGGACCTTTATTTCTATAGTGAGAAGCAGAACCAGCTGGACCCGTATATATACTCTGCAGACCAAAAGAAAGGCACATATTAGTGCAGAGCCTGAGGTCAGAACACAAACAGACCTATGTTCAAGTTCTGAGCTACCTGGATGACCTTGTGCAAGTTACTTAATCTGTTTCCTTATCTATATAGGGAAGTTAAAACCAATCTCAAGAGGTTGCCTGTGCATTAAAAAAGAAAATGCATATGAACCCCACAGCTAGAACATAAGTACTCAATAAATGTTAGTGGCTCTATTATTATTGTTATTGATGATAGGGAAGCTGTACCAGAAGACTCCTGGGAGTTAGTACCAGGAGACAGGCTCTTGGGAAACAAGTGGCTTCCTTGAAGCCACTCCTGCCTTACTCAGTGCCGGCCGACATTATTGGAATATTGTACCCACTCTTGTGTCCCACGGAGTGGGAATCACATTTTAAAGGGACCTAGGGAACTATTGTGTGTCTACTGCTTCTTCAATCCCCAGGTGAATTAATTTTATTTAATGGCGATGTGACAGGCTGGGCTCGCACTGAGGATCTCTCTGAACTTGCAGGCTAGTGGGGAGAGTCATTTTTCTTATCTGTGAATGAGAATTAAGTATGTTAAAGGGTTACTGTAAGGATCGTGTGCAATTAAGTATGTGAACAGGCATGGCATTCAGTAAATATTGACTAAATTTTAGTATACTACTTACAATTTGTAGTCACCTTCCAATCTCCTCCTCCATGGAAAGTACCACATCCCCTCGTGTACATCCCCCACGGCGCTGAGCACAGAACCTGGTCCTTGGTAGGCACTCAGTAAATATTGGTTGTATTTAAGAGCCGTTAAAGTGTCTTAAGGAATGGAAAACAGAAGTGGAGAGGAAGGAGCCAGAGTTGTTTATCAAGAATAGAAAGGACCGAAGAGTAACTTTAATAATGTTTCTTATACGGCAGACATTAACTATCTCTATAATCGCCCCTCCTCCTCCCCAAAAAGAGCGACAGAAATTGTAAGGGAGAGGCTCTGAGATAAAACCCCAGGAAGAACTTCCCGAGTCCGTGCATGTTGGGGCAGCAACCGCGGTGAGCCAACTCCTTCCCTGGTATGTCCGGGTCTCGGGCGGGAGGGGCGGTCCTGCTCGGAGGCCGGGAAGGACGAGATGACCTTTCAAAATCTCTTCCAGTCGCCCGTTGCCATCGTCGGCGCGCCCCACCCCCGCTCCCTCCTCCCTCCCTGCCTCCGACGGCGCCCCCCGTCCCCGGCCGCCCGCACCCCGCCCCTGGCGGCCGCCTCTCGCGGCTCCGGGGTCCCCGCTCCCCGTCCCCGGAGCCCGCGCGCCGCGCGGCGCCCAGCCCCGCCGCGCCGCCCCCCGCATGCTAATGGCCGGGCCGCCTCCCGCCGCACACAATGCGGGCCGGGGCCGGGCGGGGGACCGCGGAGGGGGCGGGGGCCGGGCCGGGGGCGGGGGGGCCGGGGCCCGGCGCATCTCCCCCGGCCCCACGTAACGCTGACGCCCGCGCCGCCGGCCCGCCGCCGCCGCCGCCCGCGCCGCCCGCGCCGCCGCCGCCCGCCCGGGGCTCGTGAGTAGCCGCCCCCCCGCCGCCGCCCCCGCCCCCGCCCCGGCCCCTCCCGGGGGGGCCGCCGCGCGCGGCGCGGAGCAGGTGCAGGGGGCGGGCGCGGGGGAGGGGCGCCGCCGGGCCCCGAGCAAACTTCGCCCGGAGCCCCGGGAGGGGGGCGGGGGGGCCTCGGCCGCCCGGCGGGCTCGGGGGGCCCTGAGGGCGGGGGCCAGGTGGGGGAGCCGGGGAGTGGACATCAGAGGGGAAGGGCCGGCGGGGCGGGGTGGGGGCGGGGGTGGCGGGCGTCTTTGTAGGGGCCCGCAGGCAGGGCGCGAGGGGCCTGGGGGTGCGGGGCGCTGGAGCCGCGAGCCTGGGTGGGCGAGCGCCCCCCGGCCCAGGTAGGGCCGGGGGGGGAGGGGGAGGAACCCAAACTCTCCGGGAGCGGGGAGGGCGGGGGGAGGGCGGAGGACTGGGGGGGGGTGCTTCTCTCTTTGCGTCCCAAACAAAGTGTCACAAAGAGCTCGGCCCGCGGCAGCGGCGGAGGCGGCTGTAACTCAGCTTTTGTTCTCCCAGCCGGGGTAGAAGAGTCCTGGCCTCCCTATCTCCCGACCCTGCCCCTGATCGCCCCTTCGGTTCATCTGCCTGGGGAGGGGTCGGGGTGTTGCTGGAAGAGCCTCCTGTGTGGGATCACAGGTCCTTCCCCACTTGCCAACCTATTTCTGGGAGGGGAGTTTTCCCACGGGCTCCCCGCCCCCCCCCCGCCCCCCCCCAGTCTGAGGACCAAGGCCCATGTGGGCATTAGGACCGACTTTCCTCAGGTCTGTTCCCGAGAAGGGAAAGTAGGCTGGCTCTGTGTTCCCCTTCCCCAAATCCAGGTCCTCCAGAACTTTCAGAATCGGGGTCAAGTTAGGACATGCCTCTGGGATAAGACTCACCATAGTAGGGTGGCAGTGGCTGTGCCTTCCAGTCACCTTGTGTTGTAACTTGGAGCTCGCGACTGAGGTTCCATGCCCCCCAACTCGATAATGAGCCATGAGGGAAGGGGGCTGTCCAAGAACTTCAGTCTGTAAAGTGGCAGCATATAGTAGGTTTGGAAGAGGTGATGAGTGAAGTTTAAAGCCAAGGAGAGGAGACCATAAAAGCGAACATTTGGCATGTTGTCACAAAGATATCCTTGGCACATCTGTGTGACCAGGTGGCCTTGACTCTAGACCACCTGAGAAGCCCCCTTTTCTTTTCATCCTATATAGTGCATCAGTCACTAATTGTAATTGGGAGGTGTAGGATTCTCTACAGAGGGAATAACTTCAAGTATTAGAGATGACCAGATGACCAGAGACCTAACTAGACCCAGAGATCCTGAACCCTTGCCTTTTATATTTTGACCCTAAAACCTTGAAGCCACAATGCCTAAAGGACCGTCCTCTGGCTTCTCCATTTAATATATCCTTCTGTGAACCTGTTCTTGTTTATAATTTTTCATCCATTCTTTCCCACTCAGTAAGATCTTCATGGTCCACATCCCAGCACTCAACAGCTATCCTAGCATGTATGAGTAGTTGGCCTGTTGCTTTGGAAATATTTCTGATTTTTATCTCTGTCCCTGTATCCCTATAGAATCCAAGTAAGGGCAAGATAACCCCTGGTTCCCAGTGGGAGTGGAAAAATAGGTCAGTGCTACTGTCTGGCCAAGTCTCATGGATGGTGTTTAAGGCCTGACTATCGAAAACTCTGTGATTATTGTCCACGGGAAATACATGTGTGGCTTAGGTTTCAAGCCACTTCATAGAATCCTGGTCCCTCTCAGTGCTCTCCCCTGTTGCTGTTAGGTGCCTGGGACCTGGCATGGTGTGGAGATGTTTGGGGCGCACTTCAGTGGGCCTAGGACTTCAGTGGGCCTAGGAGGGCTCAGTGAATTTTGTTGGTTTTAGGCTGCCCTCTGGGGGAACTTTCCCTGATGGAAATTCAGCTTCAATTTAGGCCTGCTCACTTATTATATTTGCATCCTGGAGCTTGCTTGCTGTGTGCAAACTAGGTTTTGTTGTTTTTGAGGGGAGGAGTCTTTGCCCCTTTCCTGCTCGTTTTGCCAGTCAGGCTAGCTTCCTGTGACATTTTTGCTTTCTATTCTACAGGCAGTTTGAGGAGACCTAGAATTTTCTCTGAATCGGAATATGTGCCCATAGGTTAGTCAGCTATGACCATGCAGTATTCCCAGCTTCCCTGCCTTCCTCCCCCCCTTCCCCGGCCATCTGCTTCCTCTGACTATACCAGATTGGCTGTACACCAGGATGTTCCGGGAATCCCCAGGAGAGCAACAGAATGTGATGGACCCAAATACGATGCCTCATTCCAGGATGTACAAACTGTAACTGTCAGGACACTCCTTATAGCTAATTAAAATTTTTCTAGTTACATCTATTTTCTGTTACCTCTATTTTCAGTGACATCCAAAAGGCCAAATAATCCCTTGGTACCACTTTTTTCTTCTTCTTCCCCCATAGTTCCTGGATAGGAATGATAATAATAATAATAAATCCCCTAGTTTTTCTCAGTGCCTTATCTGTGGTGGTAAAATGGCAAATGTAGCCCCCCTAGCACTTCATAGCTCTATCTATGGTACTGAGGTGGCCAAAGTGGCTTGTCTGGTAGCCCACTGCACTCTCCATGGTACTGAAGAAATGACCATTTGTTTGGTATCTCTCTGGGGTCCAGAAGAGTCTTGTGACTTAGAACCACAAAGCTTTCAAGCTTGAAAGGGCCAATAATATAAATTATTCTACCCCCCATTATTTTATAGATGGATGTAAGTTATAGAGCTATTAAGGTCAGACTGGGGCTTATCAGAGGCCTGGTACCCATATTTCTATTCTGATTCACCTCTCATGAAATTATTTAGTGAATCCCACTGGGCTTATGGTCCTAGAGGGTAAGAGTGGATGCCTAAATTTAAAGCTAAATATTTAAATGGTAGTGACCCTCGGATGAGGACATTTGTTAATTAATCTCCTGTTAATAATACTCCCAAAGCCCAGACTGTACATATAACAGGTGCTTTCCTCTGCATGGAGTCTTACCACGTTCATTAAATGTTGAAAATTAAAGAAGCTTTGGACCTCCAGGGCCTTTTCTCTACTGATAGGAGGGCTGACTCCTGGCCCAGTTCTATTAAAGATCCATAAGCAAAGTAATGCTTGAGTCCTTTTCTTTCTCAATAGCCCACTGTAGTTTTATAATGCCTATTGTAAGAAAGTTCTTTATATTTCAGGTATTCTAATGTAGGCAAGAAGGCTAACTTACATGCATACCTTCATACAGCCTTGACCATATGTAATTCTATATGGAGGCAGCGAGGTAGACGACGTATGTCATCCTCCTAGGCCTGTTTTCATACATTTTAACACTGGGGTTGCATCTTAGTCCTAAAGCTGACCTCTGCAGCTTAGAATGTGGACCCTGCCCCCATCCTCTTCCTCTAAGTGCCCTTCTTCCCTAGCCTGGAGCTCTGCACATCTCAGGCCTAGGGAATTTTAGCTGGAGAATTTAACCCCTTCCTGCTCAGAGCATGTGCCGAGCCCTATCTGTGCAGATGGCCCGGCCCCGCCCCCCATCCCTCACTCCAGCCTCTTGAGCTCAGAGCCAGTGTAATCCTCCTCTTGTGTGAGGAAGCCTCTCCCCTGCAGAGAGGAGGAAAGCCTGCTTCGGAACAGCTCTGGACAAAGGGGCTGAAATGCCCCATCAAACCGCAGGCTCCAAGGTTTGAAACAGGGATGAATCCTTGCTGGTATTTGCAGTTTTTAACCCCTTCCCCAGGCTGGCAGTGCCCCTTAACTTCCACTCCTCCCCCAACTCTCTCTCCATTCCCTCTCTGGCTCTCTCCCCCTCCATGCCCCTCCCCCCTGTCTGTCTCCAGACTCTCTGCTGCTGGGAGGTGTTTCTCTCCCATGCATGAATGAGTCTCTGTAATGAATGGAAATGAATGGGTCAGGAATCCAGGCGGAGGGAGGGAAGAGAGGGGGAAAGACCGAAATACAGGGTAAGGGCAGAAGCAAGGACCATGGAACCTGGAAAGATGTTTGGCCGGCTGGCTAGTTAGGGGTCTGGGAGTGACTGGGCCCACCTGGATAACTGGGGAGCATGGGAAGCCCTCTCTGATTGCTTATCAAACCGCACAGCTCAACCCAAATGGAAGAGGGGTACACTGTAATCCCCCCACCCCCACCAGGTGGTAAGGTGGTGGTGGTGGTGTCTGGACCAGACATTTAAAACATGTAATTAGGGAGAAGAAATCTGGATCATCAGGGAGCTTCTTGGGCTTGGCAAAGGCCCAAATGGGGTGCTTTTTTTCTTTTTTTAAAGCACAGCAGCCCCCTGTGTAAATAGGAAGGAGAGAGGTTTCAGGAGTACTGTACTCACTCTGGGATGGGGGGGGGTGACTCATCACTGCTGAAAATCAAAACTTATCTTCCACATTTCTCTTTTGCTTTAGCTTCTCAGCACCTGTTGCCTTCACTAGCAACTTTCCCCCAATTCCCTGCACTCCCCAGAACCAAAGAATGTGAAGGGGTCCATGGAGGTGAGTGAAGCTCTGGCCTGAACTACAAGTACCTAAGGTACTCCTCTGCCTGCCTCTCTTTTTACCTGCTGTTATAAGATACCTCCTTGGCCGTTCCCACCCATTCCCCAACTTCCAGAGGTTGGTGGCCCCAGCTCTTCTGGGCCTCATCCTGCTTCCCTCTATTTTCCTGGCCTTCTGTGCCTTTCCTAACTCTGTAGATCACCATCTCCATCCTGTGTTCTACGCTCACCTTTTTTTCCACAGGGCTCACGTCCCCGCGTCCCCTGCGGCCACTTAGCGCCATCGCCACCTGCCTTTGACGGCGAGCTGGATCTGCAGCGCTACTCTAACGGGCCCGGCGTGAGCACGGGGTCGCCGGGCATGGGCGCGGTGGGCTGGCCTGAGAGTCGTGCAGGCGATCGGCGATTCCCTTGCCCTGTTTGTGGGAAGCGCTTCCGCTTCAACTCCATCCTGGCTTTGCACCTGCGAGCACACCCTGGCGCCCAGGCCTTCCAGTGCCCGCACTGCGGCCACCGCGCCGCCCAGCGGGCCCTGATGCGCTCGCACCTGAGAACGCACCAGCCTGAGCGCCCACGCAGCCCTGCCGCGCGCCTGCTGCTCGAGTTGGAGGAGCGCGCGCTGCTCCGCGAGGCCCGCCTGGGGCGAGCCCGAAGCTCGGGCGGCATGCAGGCCGCCTCGGCCCCCGAGGGCCTGGCGCGGCCCCAGGTCCCCTCGTCGTCGGCCTTCCGCTGCCCCTTCTGCAAAGGCAAGTTTCGCACCTCTGCGGAGCGCGAACGCCACCTGCACATACTGCACCGGCCCTGGAAGTGCAGCCTGTGCAGTTTCGGCGCCAGCCAGGAGGAGGAGCTGCTGCACCACAGCCTGACGGCGCACGGGGCTCCCGAGCGCCCCCCGGCGGCCACCTCGGCGGCGCCCCAGCCGCAGCCTCCGCCCCACGCCGAGCCTAGATCCGCGCCCGAGCCCGAGCCGGAGCCCGAGCGCGAGGCCACCCCTGCCCCGGCGCCTGCCGCCCCGGAGGAGCCCCCCGCGCCTCCCGAGTTCCGCTGCCAAGTGTGCGGCCAGAGCTTCACACAGTCCTGGTTCCTCAAGGGCCACATGCGCAAGCACAAGGCCTCCTTCGACCACGCGTGTCCCGTGTGTGGCCGCTGCTTCAAGGAGCCCTGGTTCCTTAAGAACCACATGAAAGTGCACGCCAGCAAGCTGGGCCCCCTGCGTGCGCCGGGGCCCGGCTCTGCGCCCGCCCGCGCCCCGCAGCCTCCCGACCTGGGCCTGCTGGCCTACGAGCCGCTGGGCCCAGCGCTTCTCCTGGCCCCGGCGCCCACGCCGGCCGAGCGCCGCGAGCCCCCGAGCCTCCTGGGCTATCTCAGCCTGCGCGCTGGCGAATCGCGGCCCAACGGCGAGGGCGCCGAGCCGGGCGCGGGGCGCGGCCTCGGCAGCTTCCGCCCTTTGCCGTCCGCGCTCCCGGCTCGGGCCCGCCGTCACCGCGCGGAGGAGCCAGAGGAGGAGGAGGCGGCGGTGGAGGGCGAGGAGGAGAACTGGGCCCGGGGCAGGTCTCTAGGCCCCCTGGCTTCCCTGCACCCGCGCCCGGGTGAAGGGTCAGGGCCCTCTGCTCCTGCTGCGGGGGCCCAGGCGAGATCGACGACCACGCAGGGTACGTTCGGCCACTTTTGCCCTGGGTTTTCGTCCCCACATCCTCTCCTGTTTCTGCTCCACCACTCCCGTGAGTTCCTTTGAAAAAAAAAAAAAAAAAAGAACCTGGCTTGTATGCCCTCTCCTCCCTCAGTTTTCTCCTCCGGAGGCTTCACCTGCTGAGGGCGCTAACTTTTAACTCAATAGAAACCCAACCCCTCAGGTTTCCTAAACCTGCCATCTCCCTCCTGGGCCCCAAGGAGGGCAGTTCTAAAGGATGGGTGTGGGTTCAGGTGGCCTCATAATGAACTTTTTTTTTAAAACCTGTATATTGCAGAAGAAAATGGTCTGTTGGCTGGAGGGACCCGGCCTGAAGGGGGCCGGAGTGCCACTGGCAAGGATTGTCCCTTCTGTGGAAAGTCTTTCCGCTCAGCACATCACCTCAAAGTACACCTGCGAGTGCACACAGGTGAGGGAGGCAGCCTCGTGCCTGGGGAGGGACTAGAGGGCAGGCAGAAAGGCGAGACCTTCTGGAAAACCTGAAGGTGGCATTTGGCAGCCTTTAGACTGGGCAGGTGAGATCAGTTGGGAAATGTGGACTTATAGTCAGAGCCAGTGTTTTGTTCCTGGTCCTGAGGATGAAATCTGTGAACTGAGCAAAATATGAGTCAGGATGTGCAGTGATTGGGACTTTATGATCATATCCCACCCACTCTTTCCAGGTGAGCGTCCCTACAAGTGTCCACATTGCGACTACGCAGGCACCCAGTCTGGCTCGCTTAAATACCACCTGCAGCGTCATCACCGAGAGCAGAGGAGTGGTGCAGGCCCAGGGCCACCCCCTGAGCCACCACCCTCTTCCCAGCGGGGTTCAGTCCCGCCTTCTGGAGCAAAGGCAGCTCAGCAAACTGCCACCTGGGTGGAGGGCTCCCCAAGCCCCCGGCCCTCCAGTGGCACCGGCCCAGGGTCCCGTCGGAAGCCCGCCAGCCCCGGGAGGACCCTGCGCAACGGGCGAAGTGGTGAGGCCGAACCCCTGGACCTGTCCCTAAGGGCAGGACCAGCAGGTGAGGCTGGGCCTGGGGGTGCCCTCCACCGCTGTCTCTTCTGTCCCTTTGCCACCGGAGCCCCAGAGCTCATGGCCTTGCACCTCCAAGTGCACCACAGCCGCCGAGCTCGGGGCCGGCGGCAGCCCCAGCCTGATGCGTCACCTCCTTATGCCCGGGCACCATCAGGAGAGACCCCTCCCAGTCCTCCTCTGGAAGGGGAGGAGGGCCCTGGGCTTTTGAGATCAGGAGAGGCGGGACTGGGGGGTCAAGAACGGTAGGGAGCCCGCTTAGGGGTGATTTTAGCTTAGTGAGCTCACTCCGCAGGAGCGGGGGAGTGCTAGAGGTAGTTGGTTAGAGCAGCCAGCAGGGGGCAGCGTGGGACCCACATCCCAGCCCCAGGCGGACCAGAGGTGGAGGGATGGCAGGCGAAAGAGGGTGGGCAGGCGGTACCCACCCAGCCCAGGGGAGTCACAGTGCCTTAGAAGTGGCAGAGGTGAGGGTCAAAGAACGGGGTCCCAGAGCTGGCAGAGAGAGTTGTGTCCCTGTTGAGGAACGACTCTGCCAGTTTTTGCTGGTCCATAGGCGGGAGAATTTATTTTTGTACAAGGGGTGGGGGTGGGGGGCACTGTACCCTTCTAGCCCCATAAGGGGCCCTGTAGACGTTGCTATTTTTGGTACAATTTCTGTCATCCCCGTCGCAGAGTCGTGTCCCCAATAAACAGGTGTCTTGAGGCACAGGGCCCTGTGTGTCTGCCTATGTCCTATTCTTTTTAGGCTTCAGGAAATCATCACCTTTTCAGGCACCTAGCTATCACTCAAAAAGCTTTGCTGCCAGGCTTTAAACTGGGGACCTCTGAGTGGGGCTCAGAATTATTATCTAATAGTACCAAAGGGGTTCTCCTGCACTCTGGACTAAGGACATCTTTGGAGAACTGCTGGATCCCAGTTTATCTGTGACAGCCTCCAGAAGTGGAAGAAGTGAAAAGGAGGAATCTCAATCCATTGAGCTGTGGAGGAGGCAGATTCTCCCAGGGTCATGCGCAGTCCTCTGTGGACCAGTAGGGGTAAAGAGTACCTTCCAGCCTTGGCTTTATTTTCTGTGCTCTAGTTAATGGTTGGTTGACTGGAAGTGCTTGAGTTAGTGAAAACACTTTAATGCAGAGGACTGCTCTGGCTCCTGGGAGGCAAAGTGTGAGTAAGTACATTTAATATAACAATATTATAATAACAGTAATTACATATATAAAGTTGGCAGTTCCCACCCCACTTTAGTATAATGGTTTGCATAACTGCATTTCCTGTGACACCACAAAACAGTCACCAGGAGGTCCAGTTGACCTGGCAGAGATAAAATCTTCTCTGGAATAGCCGGGATGAGCACAAGAGTCAGGCTGACATTTGAGCAGAGTCCTGGGAGTGTGCAGTGGCCCAGGATCAGGAAGGGCTGAAAGAGGGGTAATTTCCCACCTGCAGGGTATTAAGGCAAGCAAGTGTGGCCACTGGCTTCTGCTGGAGAAGGTCCCAAGCGAGGGAGAGGTAGAGACAGCAATAGCAGGGGAATGCGCTGGTCCTTGGCCTTCCTCTCCAGAAAGCAGAGGAAAGGGATTCAGGATGCTTCTAGTCTTCCATTATGTGCCGCTGCCATCCCAGCCTAGGACATTCTGAGAGCAGGGGCTGCTACCAGGTTCTTCTCTAGAAGCCAGGAGAGAGAGGGATTGAGAGAGGAAAGGCACTAATTTTCAATCAGCTGAAGTTAGAAAGGACAGTTCTCATAGGAGGAATGGTGTGTTGGACTCACCTTTATCACAGAGGTGTGGTGGGGTCACTCAGGGCTCGGGCATGACTCTGAGGGCAGAGAAACTCCAGTTAATTTACAGGCAACATTCCCTGTCTATGACTGTCTCTCCCAAGTCTGCTTCTATGAAAGATTCTTTTTCACACGTGCCTCTGATGCTTCTTAGCCAAGACTGGGAGAGAAAAGAAAAGCATATTGAACAATAATCCAGTCTACAGCCCCAGCTGGGAGCGTGAGATGATGGGTTCCCTTGGCCCCTGATGGGTTCATCAACAAACCCACCCAGAAAATGACCGAAGAGCTCCCCCATTCTCAGCCTTAGTGCAGGGACTTACCTGCCGGGAAAGCCCTAAGATCCCTCCACTGGCCAGGATGGGAGTGCTGCTCCCGGGGTGGGGGGGTTGCAGGCTGGGGCTGTTTCTTGGTCCTGGGGACACATCTCCAGAAGAGTCAAGTGTTTCTGGGGCTAGAGGGGAAGCTAGGGTGAGAGGAGAGTATAGAACCCTTCCAGATTACCTTAAGCAACCAAGCCTCGCTCCATGAGGGAAGGAAAAACTCCATAGCAACAGGAAGCTGTGAGTGACCATAGCAATCCATTTGCAAGAGAACCCCCCTACCAAGAGGCAGGAAATTGTCAGCAGCATCATTAGAGCAACCAGGAAAGAAGCGACAGGAAACTATAAGGATTGCCGTGGTGAACCAGGAGGGTACAACAGGAAGCTGAGGTGGTTTCCATAGAAACCCAAGGAGAGCTAGAGAGAGGTACAGAGGAAGTGCTTCTTAGCAACAGGCTGCTGTAAGCATCAACCTAGCAACCAGATGGAAGGCTCTTTTAGCAATGGGGAAGCTGTACATAGTTGTCATGGCAACTGGGCTACTCGGCTAGAAAAAGGAATTGCTCAGCAGCAGGCAGCCTGAACACCACCATGATGACCCAGCTGTTGGGAGCCACCCCTGGAGAGGTGCCTCACCCAGGGAAATGTGCTTGACGTCCAGATCCCAGGCCTCCTCCTCGACGCGGGCAGGCAGGGAGCAGGCTCCCGGCGAGAGGCCAGGAAGGGAAGGGCCGGCATGCTCAAAGGATGACACGGCCACGGAGGCCCGGGTGCGGGCAGCTGCAGAGAGTGGGGAGTTGGGGGGTGGGAGTGGGGTGCTGGTGTGGGAAAGCCCTCCTGGCCCCCGGGAGCAGCTCTCATCTCACAGAGGGCCTCCCGGGCAGTCCCACAGACTCCAGACGGAGATAGCCACTCACTACTCTTCCTGCCTTTCCACCGTGCCTCCCCGTTGCCTGCATTGTTGTTACACATGTGAATTCTGGGGGTGCTCCCCAGTACCTGAGCCCTTACCTCTTCCAGTGAGCAGGGCACTCAGTGTCCGCTCCCCAAGGGCTTTGATGTCCAGGAAGGGTTTATTGCCAATGCCCATGGAGACCATCTGCTGCACTCGGAGCTCTACGGAACACACACCCTGTTAGTGACCTCCTCTTACACCTCACTGGCCCCAGCCCTAGCACATCAGGACTGACTCATAGCTTTACTCCTTTCCAACTCCTTTCTCCATCCCATTTCTCTAGTTCCTGGTTACTCCTCCCATTGACTAGCATGACATGGACGCAGAAAGTAGCCTTCGAATTTCTCCTCAGATTTTTGTCTTCTCTCATAGACTGCATCTTGTCTATCTTTTCTCTAATGCTCAGCTTCCCTTTAGCATGGTCATTAAGAGAAAAACTCAAATTTTCATGTATCTTTAAAGTTTACAGAGTGCCTCCATATTATTACAGATTATTTAATCTTCTCTATCACACTAAGATGAAGATATTCCTACTTCATCTTGCAGACAAGCAGCATGACGTTCAGAGATTTCCTGAGACAAAAAGCAAAAACTAAAACCCAAACCAACAAGCAAAAAAACTACAGATCACACAGCAAATAAGTGGCACCAGTTCTACATCCCAAATCTAGCAAGCCGTTTCTGACTTCTTATAGCCCAGCCATTTGTTCTTACTTCTCTGAAATTTGTTAGCTTTCTCTGTCCCTTTGCTTCACCTTAGATCAATTCCTATCTCAGCAGTCTCCCTCAAGCCAGATCTTGAATCTACTTCTAAATTCTTTCTTCTGTTTCCCATGCAATCTCCATACTCTTTAGAAAGGCTTCTGCCATAATCCTGATTCCAAGTACACCCTGCCTCAGCTCTGCCCAGTACCCTTGTTGTGGGCTGCCTGTCTCCACAGCAGCTGGGCAATAGAACTTGTCCACTTGAGTTTGATCTCTGGTGAGGTTGCTTGCAAAGTGTATGCCTCTCGTGCACGTCGTCGCCGAAACCACAGTTCAAAGCAGAGTCCGCTGTCCCCGATGTTTTCTGTTAATCCCATGTCAGCAGTCTGAGGAGGGGCAGAGGGTAGGAAGTGGCGACGGATGAGTCCTGGCTAGGTGGTACCATATGGGCAAGCATGATGCTTACCCTGGCACCTGCTAGATGTTCAGAAAACATTTGCTGTACACACACCCGGTGCCAAGGGCTCCACGTGTAGTCTTCGTAATGACCACAATTTATAGAAGGGGAATGGGAGCCCAGAGACATGAAGCGACTTGCCTAAGGTTTATCATAGATTATTACACAGCAGGGATTTGAACCTATGTCGATGTTATTCCAAACCTGAGCCTCCTTCTCTTACTCCCCCCTCAAGAACTGGAATTACTGTAGGGGAACAGAGTCTAAGAACCTTGGAACCAATCACTCCACACTGCCCGATGAGGGCTCTGGGATGCTGTAGTCATTTACCTGGTTGTTTTCCTAAAGCAAGGTTTTCCTCTTCTTGGTTCTTAATTTGGTCAAATTAATTCATTATTTAGTATCCTTTCTCCTTAACTCAGAAGGCATGTATGCCCATAATGGGAATAGTTTCTTCCATCCTGTTTTGAAATGTCTGTTAAGTTTCCTGCATGAACTATTTGGAAAACTCCACGGAGTAGCCCAAGGGAGACTCTGTCATCCCTTGATACCGTAAACTTGATGGCCAAAGACTCTTCTAGATCATGTGGAAACATGGGTATGGGGTGAACTTCCAGAGCATTGCAAGGTACCAAGAACTCCCCTAGCCCCACTTCAACTTCAGGTGACATACCTTAAAAGCCTGCTTGTAAACAAAAGCCTCAGACACCCCCTCAGAGCCCTTGAGTTTGCTGAACAGCAGGAGGTGCTCAAAGAGAAAGACATGGCGAAGGCACTTCTTCCGTCCACAGATGACAGTGAAGGGGTCTCGATGCAAGAGCTGCCCCTGCTCCTTCAGATCTATCTGGGGAAGGAAAAGGACAGGCTTTTTCCCCAGGGGGCTCTTTGTGTGTATTTAAGGGGGAGTAAAGACAGATTTGTAGAGCAAAGAGCCTAATGTACTCCTTCTCAGACACTCAGGAGATCTGGGAAGCCCTGGGCCGGGAATGTATCCATGACCATGTGCAGCACCTTGGTCAGCTCAGCCTCTGAAGATAAGAGGGTACACTGTGTCGGGGCACACTGCATCGCAGGGCTTACAGCCCTTGCATGTTGGGAACCCAGGAAGAGAACCAGCAAAGAACTGGCCTAAGTCTCTTCTAGAGCAGGTAAGATTCCAGCCTGTCCTGGGGTCTCAGGGCCGGAAAAGGTGAAGTAGAGGAGAATGAGGTGTGCATTGGGTGCTGGGATGCAGGCAGAAGTGTAGAGCAGATGGGGAAAATAAAGAGGAAGGAATGGCAGAGCTTAGGGCAGATGCAGGAACCTGGGATGTTGGGCAGGATGTAGCTTCTTTACAGATGAGGAAACTGAGAGCCAGTTAAGTTTAGTGACTCAGCAAAGGCCACCTTGCTGGTTAGAAATTTAGAGCTCCAGCCCTCAGACCTTGAATCTGCCCCTCGCTCACCAGCATACATTGCTTCTGAGGCCACAGGGCAGGCACTGTGTGGGAGAGACTGGCCTTACCTCACAGCCTCGCACCGCGTCCACAGCCAGCAGATCTCTGCCATGGGCCTCTTGTTCCCTAAGCAACTGCACTGCGGCCCCAAGGGCCTGGCGCTCGGAACTCAGCTCAGGTCCAGCTTCCCTCAGCAGCTCCTCCAAGAGCCTTCCATACCGAGCCAGCTGCTCCAGGGGCTGCTGCAGGGCCCGGGGCAGGTACGGGCCACCCTCTGTGGAGCCCTAGGGTGGGGAGACAGACAGGGATGAAGGAAGGGGTGGGATGGGGCTGGAGCCTGTGGGAGCCCAGCTCTGAGGGAAGGGAAGTGATAGGCTGGGTCCAGGCTTTTGGGGTGTGATGACGCCCAGATACTTCCAGAGGCGAAGCAAACCCTCCTTCCACAAAGAAGGCAGGTTTATGCCCTGGAAGAGATGCAGCTTCTCTCTGTATCCTGCAGAGAGTTGGAAGAGGGACTTAAGTAATAACCTCTTATACTTTGGCTCTTAGCTTTTGAAGTGACTTTCCCACCTTCATCAATTCTAGGAGATAACTGGTAGTGCACATTCCTTGGCACATGCAGAAAAGCTCCCCCCACCAAGGGGTTTTGAGATAGGTGGGTTTTTAGGTTCTCCTGGCCCCTCTATTTTATGAGTTGAAGAAAAGTTTACCTTGACTGGAGGGTTGAGTGCAGCCAGGCCATTCTCTAGTTTGTGTCTGTGCTTCACATACTGGGCGTAGAGGTTGAACTGGTCCCCCTGCTCCGGTCAGGAAGAGATAAGGTATCCTTGGTGAGGTCCCTCCAGGCAAGCCCGCCCCTCCCTGTCCTCACTGCAGCCCATAGTGGGATAGGTCACCAGAGACCATTCAGCCTGCCAGGGGTGAGGGGCTCCTTGAGGACAGTGGAGTCCAGGCAGCCCTTGAGGAGAGGAACAAAGAGACTGAGTAGACCCAGAGATGCCCAGTGAACAGGGCTGGGCCACTCAAGAGGGACAGAGGCAGGAGGCAGTAGGTGTTGAGGAGGGACGGGTTGGGGATTGAGGCTGGAATGTGGCAAGGGGGGCCTTGGAGGACACTGTAGAGGATCTCACATGGCGAAGGAAGCAGGCCCCGATGCGCAGGGGGTGGGTGGCACAGCCCTGCAGCTCCCGCAGAAAGTGTGTGCGGTGGAAGCTTCGAAGTCTCTCCCGGTTGCTCAGGACAGCAGCCCAGGTGCCCCGAAGTTCAGGAGTCAGCTCAGGCCCAGGGGGTGGCACTGGCTCACTCAGGCTCGTCACATACTCTTGCTCACAGGCAATCAGTTCAGATACCAGACGCTGCTGGGCGCTGTAGGCACAAACAGGTTTGCAGAGGAATGTGCCACTTGGCTGCGGAAAGGACCTACACCCCCACCAAACCATGGGCTTTTCCTGTGGGCAGTCTGTTCCGTTCTTAGAGGTCAGTGGCTGGGTTCTTACCTGACACTTCGCTTGCGCTCCATCCGGGGGGTGCCTACACCCCAGGGTCCATCTGGGCCCCCAGCCCGACCCAGCAGCACATGTTCCCGTGGTGAGCACGTCCTGTCTACGACCTCAGTACTGGTGACCTCCAGGCCTCGGATTAGCACTGTCCTTGGGGGCCTGCCATCTGCCTCTGGAGCCAGCTCAGGGGCTTCCTCCTCATAGTCCTCCCCACACGGGGCCAGGGAGCAGTGGGAAGGAGCTGCCCGCAGCCCAGGGCTGGCGGACAGCAGCAGAGAGCTGAGGCTGGGCGAGGGGCTATGGGAGCCCCGCGGGGCCCCTGAGCTGCTGGCACTGTCTGTGCGTCGGCGTCGGCGACCCTGAGGACTGGCTCCCTCTCCCAGGAGTTGCTGAATCTCCCTCTCCAGCTCTTGGCAGCGGGCCTGGCAGCGGCCCCACTCTCTCAGCGCTGCTGGGCTGCCCAGATCCAGGGCCAGGGCCCGCATCTCCTGGAAGGTGCCAGCACTGGGTTCTGGAGCCCGCCGTAGGGCTAAGGCTGCCATCACGGCCTCTCGACCAGGCCCAGCTCCTGCCAGCCGAGCGGAGCCCTCATCCACCCACTCGTGTGCCTGCAAAGGCAAAGGATTGGAGACGGGAGAGAAGAGGTAAGGACCTGTGTCTCTCCCAGAAGCACACACAGCTCTGATCTTCTTGTTAAATGTTTCTCAGTGCCTGTCACCTGTCTTGTCCTCCCACTGCCTAGCCATGCCGCATGGAGATGGTAATGGAGACAGAAGAGCCAGATAAGAAAATAGCTAGGGGCTGCAGGAATAGCACAGTGGTTAAAGTGCTTGCCTAGCAAGTGTAAGACTCTGAGTTCGATTCCCCAGCACCACATAAGCTGGGTGTAGGGGTGCATGCCTGTGATGCCAGCACTTGGGAAGCTGAGGCAAGAGGATGACTGAGTCCTCAACTGGCCTGCGCTACACAGTGAGACTCTGTCTCCAAAAAAAAAAAAAAAAAAGAGCTAGGATGGCTCAGAGGTTAAAGCGCTAGCCTAGCAAGGGCTAAGTCAAGCTCTAAGTACCCAAGTTCGATTCCCCAGCACTACATAAGCAGGGCATGGTGGTGCACGCCTGTGATCCCAGCACTGGGGAGGCTGAGGCAGGACAATTGCTGTGAGTCCAAGGCCAGTCTGGGCTCCATACTGGGTTCAGAACCAGCCTGGGCTATAGAGCGAGACCCTGTCTCAAAAAAAAGAATAGTTAATACTTACAGAATTTAAAAATTTATAAGTGGGAGCTCAGTGCTATCATGTAATCCTCACAGCCCTGTGTGGTAGGTAGGTGCCTACAGAGGCACATCAGGTGTAGTCCTGTGTTTCAAGTGATTCAGCTAGGAGGTAGCTAAGAGTCAAAGCCACGGTGACGGGCTACTGATTTCCTACTAATACCTAATCAGCCTCGCCAGGCCCCAGAAAGGAAATGACGGGCATAGAAGGACAGGGCTCTGTACACACCTGCTGGAAGAAGCGCTGCAGTCGCAGAGCCCGATGGAGGCCACTCTCAGCCTGCTCCAGCCGCTGCTCAAAGATGTCCAGAACCTTCTGGGAGGTCGTGTCCTCCTCCAGAGCTAAGACCTCCCGTGCCTGGGCCAAGCGCTCCTGGAGAAGAAAGGCTACACTCAGAGCTTGTTCCCACTTGTAGTTAAAGTCTCCCTGTTGTCTCCCTTCTCACCTGAACCTCGGTGCTAAAAGCCCGGAATCGCAGCTCCGTCTCCTGCAGAGCAGACAGGGAGTCCCCCAGCACAGCGAAGCTGGCCAGCTGCTCCTCTCCTGGGCCCGAGAGCCACTGCAGCACCTGAGGCAGACAAATGGGGAGCAGGGGCTCTGAGGGAGGCGCATGGAAAGGCAGAGACTCAGCTTCAGCTCCCCTGCCCTGTAGAATCTTGGGCGATCGTTTAATCTCATCTGTAACGTGGGACTGACAACCATGAATGGTCACAAGTGTCCACGAGGATCAAGTGAGAAACTGGGTAAGATGACTTTTGCAAAGCCCTAGACGGAGGGGGGTCAGCTGTAAGCACTGAGGATGGGGTAGAGTTCTAGGGCCAGGCCTGGAGGCCGAGACAGACTGCACTGGTGTAAATCAAAGGCAGTTCAAGAGTGATTTGAGTAACCCAGGGCCAGGAGCAATGAATGGTGGGTAGAGGTTCCAGACTCCAGGCCTGGAGAGACTGCCCAGAAGGTGGCTGTGTGCACGTGAGTATCTGTGTCCAGCTCTGGTTGCCTGTCATGGGCCCATAGGAACTCTAAGGCTGGCTCAGAGATGTTCAACCAATAAGAGATGGAAATGTTTCCTCTAAAGAGGCTAAAAGGCTAGAATCTGGGGTGGGACAGCCCGAAGATGAGAAGGATGAAAATGTTCCCTGTAGCCAGAGCCAAGAATCACTACTTTTTTTAAAGAGTCCTTTTCCTGAATTCACTTGATTTTCACCTTTTTTTTTTTTTTTTTTCCTGAGACAGAGTCTTGCTTTGTAGCCCAGGCCAGTCCTGAACTCATGGCAATCTTCCTGCCTCAGTCTCCCGAGTGCTGGGAAGACAGGCATGTGCTACCATGCCCAGCTTTATGCAGTGCTGGGGAATTGAACTCAGGGCCTTCTAGGCAAGCTTTTTAACTGCTATGCCATTCCTCCAGCCCCCCAATCACCTACTACCATCCCCATTCCATAGGTGGGAACTCAGAAGCACCATGACTTACTTATAGCCAACAGAACTAGAACTCAAGCTGAGCGCTGAGTTACATCCCTAGCCCCTTGTTTATTTATTTTTTAATTTCCAGACAGGGTCTTGCTAAATCTCAGCAATCTTCCTGCTTCAGCCAGTTACAGCCTTGTGCCACCATGCGCAGCTCCAAATCATGTTTTAAGTTTGGGTTGGGGGAGCAGCTAATCAGCTAGAAAGGAAAACGAAAATAGGAGGCGATGACCCCCTGGATCCCTGCCTCACCTTCAGCACCGACCCTGAGACGACCCTTCCTCTGATGCCCACATGCAGTTCCATGAAGTGCGCACTCACCAAGTTCGGGGTTATGGAGGAACAATCAGATTTCAAAGCCCCCTCACCCTGCACAGTACCCTGCATGGAAGGGCAAATCCGCATGGGGCTTTCACCCCAGGAGAGAAGAAGCAATGTTTGGAGAAGCCAGTCTTATTCCTGAAACTTCTGCAAACAGGAAGTGGCTCCTCTCAGGGGAGCTTCCAATGCCTGCCCTTCCAAGGTGGAGAGGTGGGACCGTCCCAGCCTTTGCTTTGGGGGTAACAGTGCATAAGGAGCTGAAGAGCTGGTGTCAACAGATCCTTCTTATTACTCTTTAAACGTGGAGGTAGGTGCGCCAGAGCCAATCAGGTCTTTCCAGGATTCCCTAGAGCACTGAGCATCTCTGCCAGCCTCTGGGACCCCTGATCCAGCACATATGGAAGAGAGATTTGGCTTCTCTTCTTTGCTGGTGCTGACATCCTCACTGTCTCCAGGGGAGGTTCCCCGCTTCCAGAGCAGGTGAGGAAGAGAGGGCGGGGCATTGAGCAAAACAGGCTACAATGTGGTCAGTGCTAAGTATCAGAGAAGGTGACCTGGAGGCCAGACTCCCGGCCTGAGCAGGAAAGGCCTGGGCCTTGGCTCACCTGCTGGAGCTGGCGCAGGCGTTGGCGCTGCTCCTGCTGCTGCACACGCAGGTTGGAGAGGCGCACAAGCTGGTGAATGGCCTCGTCCACCTCCTGATAGAGTGTAGCTGGACCCGGGCCTTCCAACCTGGGGCGGAAGAAGGCCCAGTGAACCTCTGCCCTTGTCAAGCCCCTCAGGGATGTTTTTCCACCTCCAGGGATGCAAGTATGAAAAGTGGGGTGGCGTCGTGGATCAGAGCCAGAGCCGGTCTCAAGACTGCCTGAATCTGAATCCTCACTCTTCCAATTACTGAATTCGACTGGCCAAGATTTGTATCATTTCTGATCCTCCAAATCATCATTTGTAATTGTAGCTGGGATGTCTGAGATGAGTGAAGAAGCATGCTGTCCTGCCCAGATACATTCGCAGGACGAATTCCGGGTGGCCAAGGCTCACAGGCAGCCCTCTGCGGTGTCCCCACGCTCACCTCCACCTGCCTCTGCCCACCCATCTCCCTTACTTGCTGCTGTGGGTGGAACGCAGCCTCATCAGAATGGCTCCTCCTTCCCTCTGCAGCGCGGTCAGCCGGGGATCTGCCAGCACCTTCTGCAGGGGCTCAGGCATTCCCACTGCCTCCTGGGGACAGGGAGCAAATGACAGGTGGATTCCACTAGACAGTACTCTCCCTGGTTCCATCTCCGTCCCATCTCCCATCATCCCATTTTATTTCCCACCTCTCCCCGTGGCTCTGCGGCTCCCTCCAGCTCCTCAATGGCTTGGCGAATGGAGCTCAGCACACCTCTGCACAGGCTGCATAGCTTCGTCACTTCCTGAAACCCACAGGCAGGGATGGGGATGAGGCTGGAGCTTTGAATAAGGAACGTTAATCCTAGGGAGGGACCAGAGGTAGCAAAGGGGGGTGGGTGGGTGTGGTTGTGTGTGGTTATTGGGATTAACCTAGGGCCTTGTGCATGGTAGGTTAAGTGATATACCACTGAGCTATACCCTCAGCCTTTTAATATTTTATTTTGAGACAGAGTCTTGCTAAATGTCCCAGGCTGGCCTAGAACTTGCAATCCCCCTGTTTCAGCCTTCGAGTACCTGGTGATACACTGCACTGCACCTAGCAGCCCAGAGGCGCCTATGGACGTAATGCTGGGGTCAGTTTCTGACTACGCTTACTAACTGTGTGGCACTGGGCAGGTCTAGAAAACCCAAATCTTCAGTTTCCTCCACTGTAGAGTTGGGGTAAGACAGATTTTTGTGAGTTTTAAAGAGATGATACCAAGCACTCAGGAGGCTGAGGCAGGAGAATTGCAGTGTGTTCAAGCCCTGTTTGGACTACTTAGTGAGTTCAAGACCAGCCTGCGCTATACAGGAGACCCTATCTCAAAGGCATTAAAAAAAGAAAAAAAGAGATGATACTAGCTCAGCACCTCACATGTGCCAGGCACAGCGGAAGCTTAGTGAATGTGTTTCCTTTTTCTTCATCTGCCCTTAGTCTCTTGTTTGCTTCTTCTGACCTGCTTCCACAGTGACTTATTCATACTCAGCTCAGATCATGATTATTCCTTTTTCCTTGAACACACACAGCACTTACAGTCATATAATCATGGGAGGTAAGTGTGAAAGGACCTTTAGAAATTGTATCACAAGCTGGGTGTAGTGGTGCAGACCTGGAATCCCCGGACTCTGGGAGGCTGAGGCAGGAGGACCGCAAATTCACGCTCATTCTTGGAAATTCAGCAACGCAGTGAGACCTTGTCTCAAAATTTTAAAAAATCACAGTTGCTGCATTTATAAATGGCAGGTACAGAAAGGGTATCATCTCTGAAAGTGAGGTAAGTAATGTGTCCAAGACCACATGAAACACAGCTCAGCTTTTTGACTCTCATTGCTTTTTAGAAATCTAATGACATGATTTTTTTCTCTTCTCTAGTGTAGATGTTTTATTCCCCACCCCCACCCCCGAAGATCCAACGCAATGCCTTCAGACTGAGCTACATCCCCAGCCCATTTTTTGTTTTTGATTTTGAGACAGGGTCTTGCTAAGTTGCCCGGGTTGGGCTTGAACTTATACTCCTCCTGCTTCATCTTCCCAGGGTGGGATCACAGGCCTGCAAAGTGAGCCCGTCTCTAGTTGTTTTGCTATATATTCTGCTGCCAAAAGCCATTTATTAATATCATATTAGCAATTTAATATACCCTTCCCATCTTTGCAGTGGCTCATGGCGCAGTGCACAATATTTGGCTAATGGTTCGTGGGCCATAAATACTACTGAATTGGATATAATGGAAGCCAAAATCACCTTTTCCCAACCCATGATTGTCTTGGCATCCCTTCTCTCATAGAATGCCCTCAGCTGGGTTATTCCTGGCTTCCAGGGTCCTAAGTCATGGTGGAGGGATGTGGGGAGAAGCTCACCTGATGTATCTCTACCCAGTGACTGGGAGAGGGGGCTCTGCGGCCTCCTAAGTCCCACTGCAGCTCCTCCAGCTTGGCCACTCTTTTCAGATCATTCTCTGACAGCAACTCCGCACCCTGTAGACATGTCAAGGAAGAGGTGTCTGCCAGGGCACCCAGAGATTCAGAGACCAGGCTGGAGCTCCCGCCAGTCCCTTCTCCTCTTCACCGTTGATGGAAGGCTAGGTGGGAGTGAGGGGTTCAAACCTGAAATCCACAGAGGTCAGTTGGAGGGTCATCAGGAGTGAGAATCAACAGCCGCTGAATAAGAGGAGGGTCTCCTGAGTCCTGAAGGCAGACAGAACGGTCCTAAGCTGTGGGCAGCTGAGTGGCCTGGAATGGCCCCTAGGGAGGACTCAGAATCTAGAGGCTATGTCTATCTCGAGGGGTTGGTTACCTGAAGTTGACTCAGGACAGGAACGAGTGCTGCAGGCAGTGGGGGCGCTTTGCGAAGGTCCAGCAGGACAGACAGCCCTAGTAACTGTAGATCAGGCCTGTGGGGACAGGGAGAGCCACGGAGGCTGCGGTGTGTATGTCTGTTGTGGGGACAGCAGACAGGGCAGGGCAAAGGCACAAGGTCTGACTTAGTATTCACAGTCCTTGGGAGGTGTTAGCTTCTGATACATTTGGGAAGCAGTGTACAAAAAGGTCAAAGGCTGGGATATGTGTCCAAGAGGCGGTGACCCAGCAGTCAGGATGTGCCCACATGGCTACTGAGTAGTTAATAATTCTGTGTTCTGGAATGGTAATGCATTCAATGCCTGCCTATGGCACAGTGCCTTATAAGTACTTGGTGGTCAATAAATATTTGTTGAATATTCTGATCATCTAGGTAGTATCGCAGAATATTGGTATCAGCAGTGTTGATTTTTAAGGATCAATGGAGATATTACGCTGCAAGTTAGGGGTCAGTAGGGTCAGAAGCAATGACTTGAGAATCTGAGGGTCGAAGGTATTCTAGAGGTCAGAAGGTCAGTGTTCTAAGAAGGAGGTCAGGTCCTCACGACTCAGGAGGTTCATGTCCAGGGTGCCAAGGCTCACCGTGGTTACCTGAGCAGTGAATGGAGGTAATGAAGAGCAGTGCTCAGCGTGTCTCGGGAGGGTGGGGGGTCCTCAGGAGGGCACGGTGGGGTAATGGTCAGCAGAGCTCGCCCACTCTGGTCCACCCCTCCTGAAGACACAAAATGGCCAGGCTGTCCTGGCTGGGAGCAGTCCTTGGCTACCTCCCTTCCCCCCTGCCTCCTTCCCGAGATCACCTCAACTGCCTCTCTTTCCCCAAGCCCTTTTGCCTTTACCCACTGATGCCAACTGACCAGTCAGGACGAGGAATCCAGATGCCATCAAATCCCAGGCTACACCAGGGTCATCGGAGGTGGGGACTGAAGAGGCCTTTTCTGAGATGCTGTCCCCTTTTACTTCCTGTCCAGTCTCCAGGGGCTGTGTTGAGTCAGACAGGAGTCGCTCTGGGCCTGTAGATCCTGTACAAACAGAGGCAGAGCTATGGGCCTGAAGCAAAAGTGAGTCTGGCTGTTCTGCTCCCAGCCTAACCCTGGGTCTCCCCAGTCCCCTTCCTGAGGCCCAGTCTGCCCTGCCCCTTGCCCCTGGATCCTCGGCGTCACCTCACCTGCCACACTCTCTGGGCTTGGCCGCTCCTGCTCTCTCTCTCTCTCCACTTCTTCCGCAGGACCACAGTCCGCTGGAGGCACAGGCTCTTTTTTATCTGCTGGTGCGAGCTCCTCTTTTGGCTCAGCTTCCGGCTTTCCAGGGCTTTCATGCTCCTCCATGACCGGGCTACATTCTGGAAGCTCATTTTCATTTGGTGAGGGCAGACTGAGAAGGGCTTCCTGGTGGCCAGTCTCTTCTTTGTCCCCAGGGCTGAGTGGGGCACTGTCCCCTCCTCTGCTGAGAGCCCCCCTGCCTGCAGCCCGCTTCTTTCTTCTATTTCCTTTGCCTGTTTTCCGAGGGGTTTCAGGCAGTCCTTCAGTCCCCTGGCCTGTGCCTCCTCTGGCCTCCCCAGGCCGCAGGGGACAAGATTCAGAGGCCTCTGTTGGGGGCTCAGTCACCTCCAGGTCGGCTGCCTCTGGAACAGCCTCAGCTTCGGGGGGAGACTCAGGGGAGGTAACGGTGCTGCTCCCCTCACCGGGTGGGCGTGATCCATTGTGGTCCTGAGCCCGAGCCCCTAGGCCCTTCTGGTGCATCCATGCCCGGTGTCTCCGGTGCCGGCCCTTTCCTCCAGCACTCTTGCGGGTAGGTACAGTCCGGGTCCTGGAGAGGCCCGAAGAGCCCTCAGCATCTGTGGGATTCCCCCTTGCAGGCAGTGTCACCTCCAAAAGCTCCACGTACTCACCTTCTGGCCCTTCCGCCGGAGCATTGTGCCCATCCCCAGGACTCCGGGTGCCTAGCACCTCCTCAGGGAGCGGAGGGCTAGGAAGCCCTGGGGGTCCGGTGGGCAGTTCTGGAGGCACTGTGCTTGGCCGATGTCCAATCATGAGGCCCCCTTTATGAACAAATCGTGGGCAGATCAGCTCAGCCCAGGGAAGCCGCTGAATCCCAGAGGGTGCAGAGAGTAGGCAGGTGCTGAGGCGACCTGTGGGCCGGTCCTTGTTGATGCCTTGTAGCCACTCAGGTGTGAACAGGTAGGCACAGGCCTCATTGGACACTGGCAGCTCCTGTACCCGCCCACCCCCTGGGGCCAGACACTTGAGTGCCAGGCGTGGTGCTTGGGCTGCTGAAGGTACCACCTGCAGGTAGAAGTCTCCAGGGCGTAGCAGCTGCCAGGGCAGGGCTGCTAGCTGCACCACCACCTGCTCATGCAGGCAGAGAGGCCAGCCCTCATGGAAGAAGAGGAACCCGCTGTATTGGGCCTGGGGAGAGAAGGGGGAGACTATATTTAGGCTTCCGCTGAAGAACCCTGCAGGGAGGGGCCAGTGAGAATGGGTCAGAACTGGCTCACGCCCGGGGAGCCAGAGAGGAGATCTTGGGGGTGCTCAAGTGGCAGAGAGGAGGGGATCGGGACCCTCAGCCTGCTGGTGGTACAGGAAGCTTCTTTAGGAAGCTAGTTCCTTGTGTGGGAGGGTAATCATTCCAAAGATATGGTCAGTAGATGCCATCATTGTGCAGAAATCAAAGACTCTTGGGGCTTTATATCATTAGAAGTGAAGGAGCTCTGTTGAGTCATGCCTGGGACAGTCAGTAACTTTAGAAATTCATGGGTAGAAAATGTTTGAAATTGGGTCTGGAGGGTCAGTCTCCAAACCAATGTTTTTTAGAGATAAATATTTGGGGAAGACAGGTCTATGTGCTAGTACCTGAATGGTTAGTACTTAAGAGGGTGAAAGATTGGGGGGGGTCAGCACAGAGGCTAAAGTGCCTCTGTGGGAGGAGGATTAAGGCAGGCTGCATCTCCGGGTAGGGGGGACACGAGCCTGGCTAGTCAAGAGTGAGGCAGAGCAGGGTGCACAGCCACTCACACAGGCTTCTTGCTGGACCTTGGCGAGCAGGTGCTTGGCTGGTACCAAGAAGTCCAGCGTGTACCTCAGTGCATCTTCCCGATAAGTCCTCTCCACCACTTGGAACACCTGGCCCAGCAGGGTAGGGGCTGTGGCTTCGAAGGGTGGGTACAAGGCAGCGAGTGTGCTCTGCACACAGTCCTCCACTGGCTCAGGCTCCTGGGAGAGACAAGACCAGGCTGCAGACCGTTGGCGATAGCCAAGCAGAGCTCCTTGGGGGGGGGGGGGCTGCAATGACTGTACGGCCTGTATTACAAAACATGTTGCACAAAGTGGGCGCTCAGGAAATGCAGGTGAAGAAGCCCAAAGAGGCCCAGCAGGCCTCCACACTCCGGCTCCCGCAACCTTGGCTTTGGAAACCCATTCATGTGTTCTGAATGCCTTGGATGAGGGCTGTTCCCTGTGTTTGTGAGTGGCGTGGCTGTGCAAACCCTCCTCAGGAGACAAGAGACAGGCTCCTGGGCCCTTAGGGCACAGAGCTGGTGGTCAGGAACTCTGGAAGGTGGAGTCAAATTGTTTCTCCCAGGGCCCACGACCTCCATCTTAAGTGGAGGTGCCACCATCCCAAACAGCTGCATCCTAGAGAGGGAGACTGTGACTATTTTGGGTCTTTTAAAGTACTCCTTTCTTCCAGAGTCGCTCGAAAGAAATAGTCCCTTCCCAGAGCAAGTGGGATTGGGTTACAAAGAACCGGGTGGGGACATTCAGAAGAGGAAAAAGGCACAAAAGGAACATGTGGGGAAGGGAGGAGGAGGCCTTGACGGTATGCATTCCAGATGAAATCTTTCCCAGTTCCAGCGGGACCTCTGTCAACCTCGACCTGCAGTCACCACCTCAGAAAACTCAGCGGTGTTCCATCAGGCCCCTTCCCTAAACGAGTCAATGAGACCTCTTTCCTCATTCCACTCCCTAAAAAACAGCCCCTTGGGTTTTTCTTTGCAAGTCTTTTTTCTTCTTTCTACATGGTCTTTGAAGTTCCTTTTTATCAGATTTCTTTGCTTTAAGTGAAAGGGAGTGCTCAATAAAGTATTTACCTAGCTCTTTACCGGCTCCCCAGCCCTGCTTTTGCCCCGTAGAGAAATCTGCATACTTTACTGAGTCTCTCAGCTGAGTTGCTGGGCAGTGCGAACAGCTAGACTGCCACCCAGTGCGTCAGCGCACAGACCCGGCCCCAAGGTGTGTGGGCGAGCAGACAGACCCCCAGTGTTCCCGCGGCCGGCGGGCACAGCGCGCGTGGGCGGAGGGAAGGTGGGGACGGGCAGGGGTGAGGCAGAGTGGGCCGCCGGCTCCCCGGCCGGGAGGGGGTAGCGAGAGCTCGAGCCGCGAGGCAGCTGCAACCCATTAGGGGCGGTGAGCTCATGGCTGAGCCAGAGTCTCAGCCACAGGAAACGGCGGCGGCGGGAGGGGAGGAGGGGTCTGGGGCGGGAGATGGCGGGCGGCAGCCAGAGACCCGGCCTCCTGCCGGCCGGGACCGAAGAGACCCGAGAGCCTGAGTCAGCGCTCCCTGGCCCCGGTCCTTTTTCTGCTAGCTCCAGACACCTGGGGTGCCCTTCCCCGCGCAGAGGGGGGCCCGAGCGCAGGCGCCCCTCCTCCACTCTGCAGCGCGCGCCCCTGGCGGCACCTCTCCCCTTGCAGTGGGCGCCCCCCCTGGCAGCGCCCATCCCTGCAGTGGTTTTTCAAGAGTACTTCAGGACTAAAGTTCCCGGCGCAGGGTTCACTCCTGTTGATGTGGGTTTCCGGTGACCCCGTCGCGGCTCCCGCCCCTACCCCTCTCCTGGGCCTCGGGGGTGCCCCTAGGACGCGCCGCGGTTCCCCGCGGCGGGAGCTCCGGGACACTGCCCCTTCCAGCGGTGGTCGGCCCTGGCAGCGTCACGCCCCCTGGTACCGTGACACCCCCTCTCCACCGTCCACGCTCCCGGCGCAGCCCCCTTTTCTCCGCGGGAATTTCCCTCGCTGGCCGTGCCCCTGGCCCTGGCCCAACCACAGCTGCGGCTCGTCCCCCAGGGCCGGATGGGTGGGCCCGTCGCACCGGGTGGGGGACGGGGATGGAAAATGGTGGCTCCGGGCAGGTCAGTTCTCGTGACCCGAGGCAGTGCCCCTGCCCGAGCCTCGCTGGAGCAGCCCGCGGGGGTCTCCCGCCGGGACGGGGAGCTGGGCGCGGGGAGGAAGGGCTGCGGAGAGGCACAGGTCGGGACAGGGGTGCGCGGAGGGACCCCCGGCGGCGGAGGAAGAGGGGCGAGGGCTGCGCCCGGTGGGGACGAAGGCAGACGGGCGACCGAGGGCCGGAGGGGGAGGGGAGCGTCCCGGCTGCGCCGCGCGGGGCCGGGCCGGGGCGCGGGGCCGCGACGCGGGACTCACCATGGCTCGGCGCCGGCCGCGTCCGACGCTCGGGCGGGCGGGCGGGGCCGGGCGCGCCGCCGCCTCCCTCCCGCCGCGCGCGTCTCGCCGGCTCTGGCCCGGGGACAGCTCCGGCCGCGGTGGCGGCTCGGGCTGCAGCTCCCGGCCGCGGGGCCCCGCCAGGGCGGACCCAGACGGCCGCCCCTCCCGGCCCCGCCCTCAGCGCCCGCCCCCGCCGCGGCGGGACCCCGCGCCGAGCCTCCGCGCGGCTCCCGGGTCCCAGCCAATCCGCCCTGCGCGCCCGGCGCCTCGGCCCGCTTCGCTCCGCCCCGCCGTGGGCAGCCCGACCCTGACCTCGGGGCCGGTCCCGCCGCCGTGGCCCTGCGGGTGCGGTGCGGCCGGGATTTGGGGGAAGCCCCCTGGGCGCCCTGCTTAGACGGGCGGGAGCCTCCCGACTGCGCCTCGCCGAGGGCCTCTGCTTCCCCTCGAGGCCAGACTTTGGAAGGATCCGGGGCGCCGGAGTCCCACCCCCCGCCTGCCTTCGGGGAACCCGGGGTTCCCCCGCGCGCCGGGCTCGGCCCGCTCTCCTTCGCCTCCCAGCTCCACGACAATGGGCCCCTTTGCGTGTCCGCGCGAGGCGCAGCGTGGGGGAACTGCGGGGCAGGGCGGCGTGGGCTGGGGAGGATCTCGGGTGGAGGGCAGCACCCTGGATCGGGGTCCTGCACCTCGGGGTTTTCCGAGTTCTCGCCCCGCCGGCCCTTCGCTGCATCCCCTGCCCTCTTCGGCTGGAGTAGGCCCGGACCAGCTTCCCGAGACCTCGCCGCGAGGTCCTGGATCCCAGGCTCGGCTCGTGCGGTGCCGATGACGTCCTAGGGCCGCGAGGGCTTTTAAGTGACCGGGACAAAGGTGCAGGGCCGAGGCCAGGGATGAAAGTTGCAGCCCTAACCCCTGGGCCGAGCCCCGGGCGTCTGCCGCCGCATCTGGCGTGGGAAAGCTTTGCAGAAGGGCTGGGGGGACACGAGGACAATAGGGACATGCCTTGCCCTGCCTCGGAGCCGACACGGGAAGCCGGCACCTCAGTGAGTCCTCCCAAAGTTGGGCATTCGGGGTATATCGGAAAGCCAAATAGTCCCCAGACGGGCTTGCTGGCAAGTGCCACTGCTTGGGGAGACTGGGGGCATGGGACGGGACGTGACGGCACTGGGGCTATTCTAAACGTCCTGCCCTGGTTGCCGGTCCCAGTTGCTGAGCCCGCAAGGTTCTGGGCAGTTACCAAGACAGTTACTAAAACAGTAGGAAGACAGGTCTACACCAAGGCCACAGGCCCTCCACTGGCCTCCTCTGGGACGTCCAATCCCCACCCCAATCCTCCCCCTTCCGCCGCTGGGTCTGGAAAAGGTGGGAAGTCGCACATCTTCCTTGGCGATGCTGAGAGCCCTCTCTGCCCCGTGGCGTCAGGAAGGGCCTCGGCCAGCAAACCCCGTGACTGTGTCCCCAGCGGAGTAGAGTGGTGGGGATTAAGGTCTTTCCAACCGTGGGTTTTGGGACCCTCGGTCACCTAGACTTTCTTGTAATTAGAGCCTGAGAGCTTAGAGAGTGAGATTTTGCTACCCCCTGGTGTCCATTCGGCAAATACTGCCCAGCAGTAGCCGGTGGAGGCAGCAGGGAAACTTTTCAGAGGGTGTTTGTGAATCTTACCCAGCCCATGTCTCAGACTCAGCCCGCGTTCTCTCAGTGGTGAGAGTGGAAACCTTCCTTTCCAAGGACCTCCATTCCTCAAACACTAGCGAGTTTTGGGGGAACCCTTGATGGTGTACTAGATCCCCACAACTAGGTAGTGATAGATACATTGAGCGGGCTGAGAGCTATGAACTCTTGGGGGGAAGAAGTGGATCCCCAGATGGAAAATGAGGGAGCCGATGAGAGGTTTTGAGCTGGTGGGGTGAGGGTCTGGGATGCAGACCCTCTCTTTCCTGCTTCTAAATCTGTGCAAAATTATAAAGATTTACTTTAAGTAAGTGACTTATATTCTTGCAGATGTTAAATACTATTTTGTCCAGAGAAGACGGCTCTTACTCGAAGTGTGCATGCGTGAGTGCGCTTGGGCACATGCGCAGTGAAGTCGTTGGTTTTGATAGAGGATGCAAAAGAGAAGATTGTAATGGAGAAATCGGAGCTTGGTGAGGGTCTAGGCATAGAGACCCTGTCCTGTATTCATGAACACTTCTCACCACCCTTCTACCAACTTAAGATTCTTCGGGGCCTGTCAAACTCCCAGATGATGTTTGAAATTCTGGCTTGCTGAAATTAACTAACTTTCTGTAAGCAACAGAGGCATGTGGAGAAGTCAGAACTTCGGACGCTACATCACCTTTCTACCACCTGACCATCACATTAAAAAATGTTAAATGTGTTTTTGTAATAGGCATTGATCACTGTGTTCCTTTGGGTTGGACAAGAAGACCCATTTTTTCCCCCTAGACTTGTTCTAGTACAATTCTCAGTACTCAGAAGAAGTACAAATGACCAATGAATACGTGAAAAATGTTGGGCATCTTTTGCCATTACAGAAATGCAAATCAAAATAACACTGAAGTTTCATCTTTCTCTGGTCAGAATGGCTGGTGTCAACCACAAAAAACCAACAAATGCTGGTGAGGTTGTGGAGAAAAAGGAACTGTCTACGTTGTTGGGGAACTGTAAACTCGTGTAATCATTTTGGAAAGCAATACGGGAATTCCTCAAAAAATTGGAACTAGATATGCCATGTGACCCAGCTAACCTCTTCTGGGTGTTTTCCCAAAAGAGTTAAGAGTGGTACATGCATTCCCTTGTTTATAGCTCATGACTCATTATAGTTAAATCTTAGAAGCAGCGGATGTGTCCACTAACAGAGTGGATAAAGAAGATGGGGTATATTTACATAATGGAGTACTACACTGCTATCAAGAGGATAAACTTGAGTCACTTGTGGGAAAATGGATGTACCCTGAGACCATCCTGCTTAGTAAAACAGATCCGACATAGAAAGTTAAATATTGCATGGTTCTCAAATATGAGAAAACCAAGCTATATATTAAAAAAACAAAGTGAAGGAGAGATGAAAGCAAAGGAAAGCAGATTTTATGGAAAAAGGAAAGTGGGGAGGGTAGAAGGTGACAGGGAAGGGACATAAAAATGATCAAGATGGGATATATATGTGCTCCAGTTCCTCAAGCTGAATGTTATTATTACATATCACAAATATATGCTAGTAAAAAGAATAATTTTGGAAAAAATAACATCTAAGAAGTCCCGTGTGTCTGTTATGGAGAAGTAGTATTATCCTTACATGGGGGGAAGAAGGCGGTATGGGCCCCTGCCTGGAATGTTTATTGCCTGGCTAATGTGTGCCAAGAGCTTCAGCTGCCACCGTGTAGGACTGGAGCTCCAGGCTGCACTCCATGGACCACCTAGAGGGTAGCAGAGGCTGGGACTCTGCTTCGGTACCATGCCTCAGCTTAGGGAGAAATTAATGAAGGACCTTAAGGAGAATTTTGGGGACAGATTTGAAAAAAACATGTTCTTATTGTGCCTTCCAAAGATACTTGGGCCAAACCTTAGTGATTTTAGGATAAATCTGTAGAATATATAAATATATGACAACTCTCTTTTTAGATTACATTTCCATCAGTTTTGGTTTAATTTGCCTGATAATATTTTTTTTACTCATTCTTCCATTTGTTTTTTGTTTTTGTTTTGTTTTGTTTTGTTTTTTTTGAGACAGAGTCTTGTCTGTAGCCCAGGTTGGTCCTGAATTCACTATGGAGCCCAGGCTGGCCTTGGACTCACAGCAATCCTCCTGCCTCAGCCTCCTGAGTGCTGAGATTATAGGCATGCTGTACCACGCCCAGCTTATGTGGTACTGGGGAAACGAACTCCGGTACTTAGCTCTTGACTTAAAGCTTGCTAGGCAAGCACTATAACTGCTGAGCCATTTCTCCAGCCCTCCTTTTTTTTTTTTTTTTTTTTTTTTTTTGAGGCAGGGTGTCACTATATAGTCCAGGTTGGTCCTGAACTTATTATGTAGCCCAGGCTGGCCTTGAATAAATGGCAATCTTCCTGCCTCAGCCTCCCGAGTGCTGGGATCACAGGCGTGCACCACTATGTGTAGTTTATGTGGTGTTGGGCAGTTGAACCTAGGGCTTTGTGTTTGCTAGGCTGCTATTCCTCCAGCCCTTAGTAATATTTCTTTAAGAAAGTTACAACTTGTCTTCTCTGAACTAAGTTATCACCAAAGTTCATACCATGAACATCTTGTCTTCACCAGTGTACTGGTTTCCCTACTGGTCTACCAGCTCCGGTCTGACTTTATGGTAAGCCATTGTCTGCAGGATGGCCAGAGTAATAATTTAAAAACCTGACTGGGGGTTACGATTGCAGCTCAGATGTACAGTACTTGCCTAGCATGTGTGAGACCCTGAGCCTGATCCCCAGAACCACAAAAGAAAAAAAAAATAAATTTAAGCCAGACTAGTAGCGTACACCTGTAATCCCAACATTCAATGAAGCTGAGGTAGGAGGGTTGCGAGTCTGATTCCTGCCTGGGCAATTTAGTGAGACTGTCTCAAACAAACAAGCAGGGAGGGGATGTAGCTCAGTGGTAGAGCACATCTGGGTTTGATTCTCATTACTGTAAATTACTAAGTAGATAGAAAAAAATATAAAGTCCAAAAGATCTCATCAACTTCTAAAGGCTTCCTATTTGCGTCGTGACTGCTTTTCTGCCTTGGCTTTATCTTTATCTTTGATGTGGTGAAACACGAGTGACCTTTTAGTGGTTTTTCAGGTGGTTTTCTTTTCCTTCCTTCGTTCCTTCCTTCCATCCTTCCTTTTTTTGTTTTTGAGACAGGGCCTTGCTTTGTAGTTTAGGCTGCTCCTGAACTCACTTTATAGCCCAGGTTGGTCTCAGACACACGGCAATCCTCCTGCCTCAAACCTCCTGAATGCTGGGACTACAGGTGTGTGCCACCATGCTTGGCTTATGTGGTGCTTAGAAATTGAACTCAGGGCCTGTGCTTGCTTGTAGGTCAGCACTTTAATAACTGAGCTATACCCCCAGCCCTGTTTCTTTCTCTTTCTTTCTCTCTCTCTCTCTCTTTCTTTCTTTCTTTCTTTCTTTCTTTCTTTCTTTCTTTCTTTCTTTCTGTCTTTCCTTCCTTCTATTAGTCCTAAGGATCAAACCCAGGGCGTTGTGCTCACTAGGCAAGCACAGTACTACTGAGCTAAATCCCCAACTAAAAGTAAATTTCATGAAGGCAGAAACCTTATCTGTTTGTCATTTCTCTCAAGACAAGTGTCTGGCCAAGTCCTCCAAAGATGTTATCAATCCAGGTGAAGAATATAAGGGGAGTGAAATAAGCCCATAGGACGGACGTGGCGGGAACAAAGTTCATCACCGGGAATGGGAGTGAGAGGCTAGGAGGAGACACTTTTCCTTCCTGGACTCAGTTCTCACGTTCCTTCTTTGCCCATTGGAAGATATTTGCAAATAGAAGAAGCACAGGAAAGAATCAAAACAAATAGAATCATCCTGTGAATGAGATGCATGTGCGTTGTGAGAGTCCAGAGAACGTGGAACTTGGCAAGGCTTTGGGAAAGACTCCAGATTCCCTCATGGAATTGTACAACATAGAAACTCTTTTTTAGAGTGGCAGCCCACTTGAGAACACCGTTTTATGTTCAGCTTTCTTTATGTAGAGCTGTACACTTTCATGCACAGAATAATTTTTGCAAATGTTATCTTCAGTAAAGGCATTAAAGAATTGTCTATCATTTGTGTAGCTGATTCCAATTTTAAGGAATTTGTGTTATTTTAGGCTTTTCTCTGTTACACAGAGAAAAGGAGGAAACAGACCTGTACAAATTTACTCCCATGTGGTATATTTTACAAAACAGAATAACTGAGTCAAACAGTACAATTCATTTTATAGCTCTTGCTGTTGCTAGATGAAGCAGTATTTGTAGGGCAGAGGCCATAAAACTCTTAAAATATTTTAAAAAGTTGGTTGTGAAGAGGAATTAGTCTTGTTCTAAGAGGCCAAACATGTTAGAAATCAGTGAATTTGTTTAATTATAGCATGCCTGTAACCCCAGCACTTGGGAAACTGAGGCAGAAAGATTGCTGTGTGTTCAAGCACAGCCTGGGCTGTGTAGTGAGGTCAGAACCAGCCTGATACAGGGTAAGGAGCAGGACCGTGCAAATGGGGCAGTCTGTCCCCATAAGGAAACCTCCGCTTGATGAAAATTCTTAATTACAGTGAGTTTTTAAAGAAATTATTTTTACTTTTTTTTGAGATAGGGTCTCGCACTGTAGTCCAGACTGGTCCTGAACTCACTATGGAGCCCAAGCTGGCCTTGAATTCAAAGGAATCCTCCTGCCTCAGCCTTCCAAGTGCTGGGATTACAGGTGTGCGCCACCATGCCCGGGCTTATGCTGTGTTGGGGAATGGAACTCAGGGCCTTGAGCTTGCTAGACAAGCGCTTTAACCTCTGTACTATTCCTCCAGCCCCATAAAGAAATTATTTTATAAACTTTCCAGATTTGTGATCTGTATATTTTCCTATCCCCATTCCTTTCATCGCAAATTAAGTTACCTTAAATGATGCCTGTTGAGATGTAGCATGTGCTAGTTATCTCAGCCCCGATCCCTCACTGGCAGAAGAACCCAGTGAGAGATTCCTGGGGTAGGCAGCATCTGGGAATTGCAACTGCATGAATTAGCTTTGTCCAACCCCTAATCTTCAGAAAGTTGGTCAAAGTTTGTCTGCAGCTTCCTGAAATCTCCTGTAACTGTGCTTACTGTATCTCTGAGTCTGCCAATACTGCACCTTCTCATGGACTTTACAGTGTGAAGTTTACGTGACGGTAGCTTTTACTTTTTGCACTTCCGGGGTGCCGCTGTGTCAGGTTTACAAGACTTTATAGAAAAGTTGTACCATGCTTCCAAAGGCTCCCAAGACAACCCCAGCACATAATGGTTGATTCTAAGTATTTGTTACAATTATCTTATTTTCTTTCTGTCAAAAACATTTGCATTTCAAAGGAACCTCCAAAGAATATAGCAATATAGCACTCCTAATCTTACTGGTTTAACCTTACCACCTCACTTTGAACACATGTTCATGTTCAGTTTACACACACAGAGTCAGATGCTGACTTATTGAAGGAAATGGTTGCTTAGTTTTTTTAAGGCCTCATTACCTAGCAAAATATCTCAACTCCAAATTTGGCCAAAGAGGAAAAGTTTCTCTTAAGGACAGAGATTCAGTCACAGTCTCTGAACTTTGAATTTTCTTGGAGTAAATTTTGGTGAATCACTCTGCCACTACTGCCCTGGCCTCAGGGAAGCCTGCTCCCCTTGTTCAGTTCTGCAGAATGTGATGTGAGCCTCCAGTTCACGAGACTAACCCAGATGGGGGCAGCACAGTGCCAAGGAAGGGAAGTCCTGAGGAGAGTCTACGTTAGGGCACAGTTCTAGTCACACCACCACGGCTGCCTGTGTGCTCTTGGGTCCGAGCTTTGGTTCCTGAATCATCAGTGGTCTCCTTCTCTTCTAAAATGCCCAGGGAAACCAACAAATTGAGAACAGTAGGCTTAACAGTCACCAAAGCCAACTATGGAAACATCACGCAGAACATAGGCTAATTTGCAGTGTCATTGTGAATCTTTAAAATGTCTGTTTGCTGCCCAGCAAAGAATATTCAGATGGCCACTTGCCTTTTACAGTTGATGTTTCTGGAGCTGGAGGAATAGCACAGCAGTTAGAGCTCTTGCCTAGCAAGCACATGGCCCTGAGTTCATTTCCCCAGCACCACAGGAGTTGCACATCGTGCACATGCCTGTAATCTCCGCACTCAGGAGGCTGAGGCAGGCAGATTGCTGTGAGTGCAAGGCCAGTTTGGGCTTCATAGTTGATCCAGGACCAGCCTGGACTACCAAGCAAGACTCTGCCTTAAAAAAATATGTTTCCACTGGTTGTGGTGGTATGTTCCTGGAACCACAGCCCTCTGGGAGGCTGAAGCAGACGATCACAAGTTTTGAGTCGAACTTGAGCAATTTAGCTATTTAGGGAGACCCTGTTTCAAAGCAAAAAAAAAAAAAAAAAAAAAGGCTAGGATTGTAATTCCATGCAAAACTCCTGGGTTTGATCTTTGCAAAAATAACGTAAAAAAATAAAATTTATGTTCCCTAAGTTAAAGCTGCAGATCAGCAGTTCAGATTTTCCTTCAGCTTTTATGTTTAACTTACAAAGAAATTCTAATAATCATTTTAGAGGATTATATTAATGACTATTTAATCCCATTTAGAAATGTAGTTAATGAAACTTTAGACATAAAAAATTATAAATCTAATATATTCTTTTTCATTATAAAGTAATTCAGTCATCTGAGCTGACAAACAAAACATTCCTAAATTGCTACAACTTAAAAATGTAACAATTTAAAAATAGAGCGATTCACTTCCTATAGTATTAGACTTTCCAACACTAATTTTAAAGGAAAGTCCTATTTCATATTGTGAACATTTTAAACGAGAATTACAAATCTAATTTGTAACTATAACAGACTAAATCCTACACCCCAGTAACCCAAGGCCTCCTTCATGCTGTGGAAGTGCTCTCCCTATCAGCTGTACTCCTAGCCTCTAAAAATGCCTATAACACCACAAATATATAAAATACCAAATATTGCTGGTCATGATGCTGCACATCTGTAATCTCGGAAACATGGGAAGCTGAGGCAAGAAGAGTGAAAGTCTGAGCCTTGCCTGGACAGCATGGTGAGTTAGCTGGGACCATGTCTTAAGATTAAAAAAAAAAGAAAGAAAGAAAAAAAGAAAAAGAAAAATGGGCTGGGATGAAGATCCTGGATTTAATCTTCAGTTAAAGAAAAAAAAAAGCAACCAAATATGTACAAATTCCTTAAAGCAAACATATAATGCTATTTGATTCTTTTAAATATTCTATTTTTAGTTCTAAAATATCTAGATATTAAAACACACTTACCCGTTAAGAAATAATGGTGTCATTCCAAATAGCTGGGGTACTCCTTCCCAAATGGGATCCTGGAAACATGTTCTCCATGGCCCAGAGAGCGTCCTTGGTGGAGATTCTGTTCCAAGACCTTTGGGCAGTTCTCAGCCTCCCAGGTACCCCACTGAGTCCTGTCTTGTGGGTGCTGGGGCATTGCTCTCTTCATGGCTTCTAGGTTTAAATTACACTCTACCTAATTCTTCAGCCTACACAAGGAAGTCAGAAACTCCTACCCAAGTTGCTGTACCACTTGTTTAGATATAATTAGTCCAGCTAAGGAGTCATCCTATTCTGAAGCGTCCTTCTGGGGCCACAACTCTTACAGAAATCGAATGGTTGAACTCTCCTGGTGTCACAGATCTAATGTTAGCTCAGAGACATGCAACAGGAAGGCGAAGTGTAAACAGGGTCAACTTCACGTCAGGATGCATGAAACCCTGGAGGAGGGGAGAAGCAATTCCAGAATGCATTTAATTCATTCTCTTTTATCTTATTGTTGATAGTACTTCCTGTGTATTCTTTTTTTTTTGAGATTAGGGTCGTGCTCTGTATCCCAGGCTGGTCCTGAATTCAGGATGGAGCCCAGGCTGGCCTTGGACTCACCTCAGTCCTCTTGCCTCAGCCTCCCAAGTACTGAGATGTGCACCACCATGCCCAGTTTATGTGGCGCTGGGGAATCGAACTCTGACACCTAGTGCTTGCTAGGCAAGCGCTTTAACCACTGAGCCATTCCTCCAGCCCTTCCTGTATATTCTTTATCCTTGCCTCCTAAACAAGATCACAAACCTGGGGTTGCACTGACCTAAGTGTGTTTGCCTAACTCCTTCCAAACGCAGCACCCTTCCAGTCCGTAATATGTTGGGCACATGTTAGGAGCTCATTGCTCTCTGGTAAAAAGAAAACAAAAACAAAAAAACAATAAAAGGAAAACTTAAGAGCTTTTGTGCCTTCTTATGACCATACTAGGATAGAGTCGACACAGATGTGTTTTAGATTAGGACTCAGTGACTGAGCATGGTAAGTCACTACAGAAGAGGCTGAGAGGCTGCCGGCGGAGGGCCAGTGGGGAAGCCCAGCAGATCACGCACGTCGCCTGAGTGGTTTGGGCTGAGATACCTGCAGGACGCAGGTGCCGGCCAGTCGCACTAGGGAGTTGGGCCTTCGTGCCCTGCTCTCGGGAGACCCGGGTTTGAGGTATGCCTTTGGGAGCAAGCAGGTACATGGCACTTGAAGCCATCGGCGTGTATTATGTCACACAGGGGCAGCACAGTGTGAGAAGAAACAAGAGCTAAGAATAGGACCTTGAGAGATGCCATGGCTTAAGGTGCAGGCGCAGGAGAGGGTGCCTGCCTGTAACCCTGGGAAGGGGTGTTTAAAATGACATATGCTACCTACCCCATAAAACCTGGATCAATGCTTGCAGATATTCCAAGTGCTTGACTTGGGAAGGGCCATAGAGTACCAGGCACCGGGAAAGCAAAGTAAGCAACGGTAAAGAGCTAACGACAAGGACCCCCCTCTTCCCTTATCACATGGAACATCCCATCCCCAAAGCTCCCCATGGGTTGTAAGATTCTGGTGGGAGGGGGTGGTATTTCCAAAGAGGGTAAGGACTAGGAGAGAACCAAGGGAGGAGGTGATGTGGCAGTGTATCCTCGGAGCTGAGGGAGGCCCTGAGCCTTGGGCAGGCATCACTATGCAAACGCACAGGCCATCCTCTGTCGTGGAGGGTCCCAGGCCAGCGTGTAAGATGCATTCAGATGCTTCTGTTTGTACCTGCGGCCTGGGTACTTCCCTCGTATGTGCTGTCACATGGTCTGGAACGCAGGCCATTGGCTCTAGTGGAAGATTCTACATGTGCTCTCGCAGCCTGTACTGAGGGGACAGGCAGATGGTGGCCACTCTGGAGAAGGGCTCGTGCAGGAGGGATTGAGGGCTTTGCAGCGCTCTGAGTGCTTGTTGACATGACCCATTGCTGAGGTGTGAGTCTGAGGGCTGGGCTTCGCATGCTGAGTTTCAAACCACTGAGCTGAGGTCATGTGGCCAGGCCTGGCACTGACTAGCATCGCTGCCGCCCACAGCCCCGGTAGTAGGATCATCAGCACAACAGCCAGGGCTGGAACGCTGCAGAACAGAGGGCAGAGGTAGGAGGGTGAGTAGGTTACACGGGGGAGGAGCCCTGCTTGTCCTTCATGAATGTCAGTCCTGCAGGGTTTCCCCAGCCCAAGATATTGAAGAATGTCACTGGCATTTTATGACTCAGCCACAGCAGGTAACTTTTTTTTCCCCACAAGGTCTCTTTTTGTAGCCCGGAATGGCCTCAAACTTGCCTCAGCCTCTCAAGTTAGGGAAATTCCACATTATCACACAGCTGGAGAATGTCAAATATGAGATACCGATCAAGGCCCTTTGCTTTCCACAGCCTGTGTTCTGTCCACATCCCCATGTTTCTTCTTTCACACCTCTTTTTTGAATCTCTGAGAAGTTGTCATAAAGGGAAATTCATCTCAAATTAATTATTTGAAAAAAATAGGCCAACCTCTTCTAGGTTGACTGACACTAAGATTGTGGAGTCATGCTCATTCCTGTCCGCTTTGCCACACTGTTTATCACCGAACTTACAGAAAAATGGTCACTCCCATCAGGGAACCACTGTTTCAGTAGGCAACGCCGCGTGGTGAGTTGGGAGAGATCTGGCAGAGCCCCAACTCATTTTATAGACAGAGGAGCTCAAGTTCCTGAAAGGGCAAGCAAGTATCCTTCTCAAGGCCACTGATGAGTAAGAGCTGGGACCAGCAACTTCCTGACTTTAAATTGATCCCTTTGACCTAGGGCCAGCTGCAAAAGGAAGAAGAAAGATCTCCCCAGAAACACACGATAATGAGTAGGTCTCCGCACGTGGTTTTAGGGGATCCATGAGCGTTGCCTTAGCTCTTTCTTCAATCCTTCTGGTATATTTGGGAGAATGTCTTCTCTTAGATGAGTTCTATTCTACCATCTAATTATTATTTTTTTTTCTGAGACAGGGCCTCGTTCTGTAGTCCAGGTTGGCCTCGAACCCATGGTACTCTTCCTGCTTCAGCCCCCTGAGTGCTGGGATTGCAGGTGCGGGCTACTACCCCCAGCTTGTGTGCTGCTGGGGAATTGAACACAGGGCTCTGCGCTTGCTAGGCAAGTGCTTTAACTGCTGAGCTGTGTCCCAGCCCTACCCTCTAATGTTTGTTTTTGCGCTGCTTCACCAGAGAAAACAGGCCTCAGGCTAAATCTTCAGCTGAAAATAATATCGGGAAAGAATTTTTAAGACTCATATGAAGCTCACTTTATTTTTATTTCTATCTTTTACTAAACAGCACTAGTATTCCGTGAAAGATGGTGTCACACAGTTTCATTTTCAAAGAGTATTTGAGGGACTGGAGGAATGGTACAGCAGTTAAAGCACTTGCCTAGCAAGTGGAAGGCCTTGGGTTCTAGTCCCCATCACCACATAAAGTTGGGCATGGTGGTGCATGCCTGTAATCCCAGCACTCTGGAGATTGAGGCAGGAGGACTGCCATTAGTTTGAGGTCAGCCTGGACTCCATAGTGAGTTCAGGACCAGCCTGGACTACAAAGCGAGACCTTGTCTCAAAATAAATAGCTTAACTAAATAAAATTTTAAAAGATTATTTGAGTAAATATACATTTAGTAAATTATAACATTGGAATGAGTGAATTTTGCAAAAATTTTCAAGGGAAAAGGCAAACGACTACACTTGGGGAAACTTGCCAAGAGGTCAGGGCTCTCTAGAAAAATGTAATCGATAGAAAGACGATGTATAATGGCTCAGGGAGATTGATTAGGTAAGCTTACCAGACCAGAGTGTGCGGGGAAGGCTGGTGGGACGAGAAAGCTGCTCAGCCCGAGGAGACGGAAGGCCCAGGGGAAGGGGGGGCAAGGGGCAGCCCAGGCCTGAGGAGGAAGGTCTGGAAGCTCATGGAGAGCTGCTGGTGTACGTCCAAAAGGCCAAAGAAACTGGACGTTGATGTGCACAGGGGACAGCCGCAAAACCAAACCTGCTCAAGCAGAGTGGAGCTCCTCAGACATCCAACCTGCGTTTCCTTTCCCTTTTGTTTCACCCGGGACATGAGCAGGGATGGATCTTCCTCCGACTTTGCTGGTTCCGCGCTAGTTATTTGCAGACCCACCTAGAGTTGCAGAATTATACTTTCTTAATTTTCTAGGCATTTCTTAATCTAGTCAAGTTGATATATCATCACTGATGATCACAAGCCACCCCTCATCAACTTGAAAACCTGATGTTATCTCTTTGAACAAGACTTAAATCTGCAATAGCAAGTTCACAATTACATCTAACATGACGCAACTCCTCTGCGTGCAAACAGGAGCACACTGACTCCCTCCCCATGATAGATGGCAAAGTTTTTCTTTGGATGGTGTTGACTCTTCTAACATTCATTTCATAACTTAAATTCTGCGGTGTAGATTTAACAATATTAAGTATGGATGTTAAGTCAATCGATGTTGCAAAGAAAGAAAAAAAGATATCTGCTTAGCATATATATATGCACAAGCGCATTAACAAAATAAATATGTTAACTATAATCCTTATTTATGTAACTGGTCATGCAGTTGTAGCTGGTATTTGGTTTTTTTGTTTGTTTTTTTGTTTTTTTTGGAGACAGGGTCTTGCTCTGTGGCCCAGGCTGGCCTATGGAGCCCATGTTGGCCTTGGACTCATGGCAATCCACCTGCCTCAGCCTCCTGAGTGCTGGGATTACAGGCGTGCGCCACCACGCCCAGCTTATGTGGTGCTGGGGAATCGAACTCGGGTACTTGGCACTTGACTTAGTGCTTGCTCAAGCGCTTTAACCGCTGAGCCATTCCTCCAGCCCTGTAGCTGGTATTTGTAACTACCCATTCTCATAATTGGTATTGGTAACTACTTTCTACTACACATTCTGTATTCTCTTGGTCTTTAGCAAACACCTCAGTGGGTCTTAGTGCTTCACCTGGTACATTAACCCATACTGTTATTCTTGAAGTTTCTGGGCCATATGTTATCCTGCCTGGGTTGGGTTATTTTAGCTTCCTGTTGACCTTAATAGCACGGTTTGGTAATACTAAGAGATGCCTTAGGGGATCTCCGGCATTTCAGATGTCAATGTAAATCTCCCTTACTTCCACTGTGGAGTACTAGCCCAATTTTTCCTTGGTAGTCTGGTCAGTCGTCCCTGCCATTACTATAACTCCCTTTTTAGCCAGTTGATTTCGAGGTATGAGGAGCCCAGAATGGCCAGGGAGAAATCTTAGTTTTCTGTTCAGTAAAATCGTTGTTGTGCCTCTTGTTAGAAGCTGTCCTCCACCTCTGATGCTAAATCTTTTGGGCCAGCAGAGCGTAAGGTCACAGGAACAGAAAGCAAACATTTTGCTAGTGAATCACTAGAGGCAATGATGAGTGGTACCATTCCCATTCCCCTCCCTCCCTGCACCCTGATTCCTGGACCTGTGAATCCTGGCTGTGGGGAAAGTAGTATCTTACATTGCATGAGGATTTTAGAGCATATTCAACCTTCTGGAGATATTTGTCCCCACCCTGCAAGGCATTGCTTCCTATGTAGAGGAATAACTGCATCTTCAAAAGGCATTTTACTGTTCTATCATTTCAGCCAGCTGCTTTTGGATGTTGGAGAACATGGTAAGAACAGTGAATTCCATGTGCGTGAGTCCACTGGCGCACTTCTTTGGCCATGAAGTGTGTTTCTGGTCAGAAGTAATGCTGTGTGGAATACCATGATGGTGAACAAGACATTCTGCCTCCCAGAGTGCTGGATTCAGCCACCTGGTCTGGCTGAACGAGGCAGTCTATAAACCTGTACTTTGTGTCACTAATTTGTGCCTTGAGGACCTCCTCACGCCCAATCATATATATCACTTCTGTTAGTTGAAGGAATATTTCTTTGTTTGTCCAACTTTGTGACTCAGTGGATTGGAAAGCCCAGTTCATGACGCACAGACCCGGTTGCATGGAAACCCAGTGTCCTATGATCAAGTGTTCAGTTTCCACTAAGGCCCAGTAGCAGGCCAGGAGCTGTTTCTCAAAGGGTAAGTAGTTGTAGATGATGGCATAACCTTGCTTCAAAATAAGAGTTCCTGCTCTGATTCACTTATGGGAACCTGCCAGAGAGAGGCATCAAACAGTGTCCACACCTGCCATGGACAGCTGAAGTACCATTGGTTTCGATGGAACATGTAGTCCAAGTGGCAGACTAGTCTTCACAGTAGCCTGGACCTGGTGAAAAGCCTTCTTCTCTGCTGGGCTCCACTCAAAACTAGCAGCTTTCTGTTTTCTGATTCATTCAGTAAATGGGCCAGAATAATAAACCCAAGTGAGGAATGTGTCACCTCCAAAATCCAAATAGTTCCACAAGGCATTGTGTCTCTTTCTGTGCCTTGAAGGGACCAGATGCAACAACTTCTTTATCTTAGAAGGTGTAGTTCCACACACTTCACACCACCAGACTCATACAAATTTAAATTAGGTAGCAGGCCCTTGAATTTTTGTTGGATTTTTTATCCTTTGAGGTGTAGATAACTTCACCCGCAAGTCCAGGATGACTGCTACCTCTCACTCACCTAGTTGACTGAGTATAATGTCATCAATGTGATGGACCAGTGTGATTGACACCCTGTAGAAAAGAAACAGAAGCAAGATCCTGTGAACTGAGGTGACGCAGGGCTGGAGAGCTGATGCACCCCTTGGGAAGGACAGGAAAGGTGAAAGCACAGTGCTGGGCCTTATGGATAAGCATGGAGAAAAAGACATTTGCCAAATCAGTGACTGCTTATCAGGTACAAGGAGATGTGTTAAGCTGCGCAAGCAAGAAAACCACATCTGCAGCTGCGATTGGACTCAATATTTGATCAAGTTTATGGCAACCGCAGTCATTTCTCTCTCTCTCTCTGTGCAGGTGGTCAAGCCCAGGGCCTTTACATGGAGTTTCATTCCCAGCCCATTTTTATTATTTTTGTTTTTGAGACAGGGTCTCATTAAGCTGTTAAATTGTCCAGGCTGGGCTTGAACTTGCAATCCTCCTAACTGAACCTCCAGGGTTCTGGGATTACAGGCTTGTGCCAATGGGCCTGGCTCCATGGTCATTCTCTAGATATATCTATCTTCTGCACAGGCCAAAAAGAGTTAATTGGGGATGCAAGGGGAACCACCCACCCCTGGATCTTTCAAATTTTTGATGGTGTCACTAATCCCTGCAATCCCTCTAGGGATATGATATTGTTTTTTTTTTTATTTTTCCAGGTAAAGACAACTGACCTTTCCTGCTATAATAGTCCCAAACCACAGGTAAGAGAACCAAAATTGGGATTATATCAAGTAATAAGTATATTTTTCTTAATTATGTATTTTGAAACTGGGAAGAGTACCACAATTTGGATTCTGGGAAACCACTGGACCCACAGTGAGTCAGACTTTAGCTAAAACTCCATTGATCACCTGATCTTCAGAGGTCCCGAATCTAGTGGCAGGCCATGTTGGATCTCCTGGAATAGCAGTAGTTCAGAATCAATGTCCAGCAGTTCTCAAATGGCTGGTTATTTCCTTTTCTCCAAAGTATGATTATCTTGGTTAAAGCCTTAAGTACTGTCGAGGGGAAGAATGGAAGAAATTAACCTTCTGTTAGTGCACCAGGGTCCTTCCTTAAGGGGATCCAACCTCCCCTTTATTCAAGGGGCACTGAGTCTGTAAACTGGCTCAAGTCTGGCATTGGGTTGAGGGGCTGTGATTTCTTTGTTGTTACAATTTGATGAATATTTTTGTTCACTTGTCTTGAAGTTTATATAAATCTAGCAAAAACGTCTATTTCCCTTCTGGGAATGCCATGATTAATTAGGTAACACCAGAGGTCTATGGGAATCAGATCAATTCAACCATTTCTTTGCATCTGCTGTTGACTATGTGAAGTAGGCCCACCTTGTCGTTAGTGGTTCAGCATGTCTCCTTGGCCCCTGCCATTTGAGACTCAATTATACCTATTGCATTAACTTTTCCAGCTGAATGGCTACAGTCCCCACTGTAAGGTCTGGCATATAAATAAGTGCAACAATAGAGCTCAAGTATGCTGGAGATCCCCTTACAAGTCTGTTTTTTTTTAAAGGTGCTAGTGAAAGGCACATTTTTTGGGCCCTCCCGGTAGAGACGAGTAGTTTTTACCTGGAAATTCCAGTCCTGCATACCCATTTGCTTGAGTCTTTGAATACCTTATCAACAGTAAATCAAGAAATAGCAAGCTTTTTCAGCGAATTCACAATGGGCCATCTTTTGATCTATAGTTCATCCAAGCAACCAAATAAACTATTAGCACCTCGGGTACGTTTTCAACATCATGAGCTATAACATTGACCTCAAAATCGCTGCTTAATAGGCCCATATCAAGAAATTCGGCCTGATCAGGGTTTATACTCCTTCCACCATTATCCCACATCCTCAAAATTCATCCTCGTACTTACTGTCCAGAATTAGAAAACTCAAGAAGTTCTGTGGGAATGTAGCATGGGATCATACTTAGGAGATTTCAGAGATTTGAGCCTGGTTATAAGCCTAGAGGTAAAAGTGGATAACGACAGAGAGTCCTGAGGAGCATTGTCTTGCATGATAACGACACGAAGGAAGGTCATTACTGCTTCCAGAGGCCACACAGAATTAGTTTACTCAGGCCGAGGTAGAGAGGCCCACACCTTAAGAAGTAGGTATGGGATGTGTCTGCCACCGAGAGTGGGAAATGTCTTCCTCTGGCAAAAATAAATCAGAATTTAAGACTTCAATGTCCCCAGTCTCATCAGATTCCTCTCAAACATCTCCATCCCAATATAAGGGATATCCTTCAAAACTGAGTGTGTTAAACTTGAGCCAAAATTTGTCCAATCACGAGCCAAAATTTGTCCAATCACATGATGAGGGCTTGGTTTTGGCAACTTCAGCCCTATGGTTATAGGAGAGAGGATTCTTCTTTAGGACACACTCAGAAGCCTGTTGGCGGGTTATGCATGTCTGAAGCTGAGACTTTGAATCTTGGAACTAATTTTTTTCTTTATTATTTTGTTCAGAGATCCTAAGAGCAAAATTATCCAAAATCATTATATCTTCCTGTTCTACAAATGTTAAAAAGTATTGTGTATAGAGTCATTAAAGTCCTTGCATCTCACAAAGTGGTGAGTTAGGATAATCAAGTGAATCTGTATTGCCCATTACTTTAACCAATTCACACCAGACATCAGCACTCTCTACGTTATCAGGAGGAGGGACCATGGCGACTTTAGGTCTCATCACATTAGAATCACTAAACAAGGATAAGAGATGCAGCCTGAGTCAGAGGTTGCAGGTCAGAAGGTCCTTGGAGAGTTGAGAGTTTGATCCTGCACTGGAAGGCTGAGGAAACTTGAGACTGATACCCACAGGTGATAGCAGCAAAAGATGAACCTGCCAGAGCAGGATGGAGCACTTCAAATGTACAACCATCTATTTCTTTCCCGGTTATTCCATCCAAGCTACGAGTCTATTGGTTGGTGCCACCTACAAGAGTGGGCGAGTCTTCGTGTTTGAGTTTGTAGGCCTGCATGCTGATCATTTCTGGAAACACTCCCCAGACACACCCAGAACTATGCTTTACTAATCTGGTAGGCACTTCTTAATCCAATCAAGTTGACATATCATAATTAATGGTCACACATGCTCTGTGCTATAGCTTCTCAAAGGTCTTCGTTGGTGTGTGGATCTCCACTCAGTATCCCAACCAGTAAGACTTCTCTGCCTTTGAGAAAAGAAAACGTTCTTCAACGTGGTATTAAAAAAAAAAATTCTCATGTTTCCTGAGATCTGCATTTCTGAATGTGCAACTTTGAGGGGTTGTTTACGCCACCCCCGGGGTGGAGCCTTGCATATTAATGGCACTCATCCTTTTCATAGTAGGGGTCCCTTCGTGTGTTCCTCCCTCCCCCCACCCCAGCAAGTATTGATTTATTTTATTTTGTCTTATTTTATTTTTATTTTGTTTTAATATTAGAGATTAAGCCCAGGGCCTTTGCACTACCCTACATCCCAGTCCATTTTTTAGTTTTCATTTTGAGACAGGTCTCCCTAAGCTGTTAAATTGCCCAGTTTGGGCTCCAACTTGCAATCCTCTTGCCTTGACCTCCCAGAGTGCTGGAATTAAAGGCTTGTTCAACAGGGTCTGGCCTGACAATATGGATATTTTGAACTCAGGGAAACATTGTCCAGCAGGTAGCAGACTTGAGCGCCAGGAAGTGAATCACTGGACCCCCCACCCACCCCAGGAAGTCTTTTCTCTCTTCCCTCTTGCCAGTCCTCATCTGAACCTCTCCCATTGGAATGGAAAACTTAACTCATTAACTGTTGCAGACTCAACAGAATGTGTGACTCTACATTAACCATTGCCAGTCTCAAAGAGCTTAACTTCAGAGGGACTGGGTGGGAATGGCCACAGAAGCTAAGATCTGGCCTAAACATTTCCTGCTGACCAAGATCACTGAGGACAGACTTTGCAAGCTCTGAGGCCAATTCAGTTGCAAACATGCGTTTCTTCAATAGGTGCTTCCCTGTAGCTGGCAGCGCTTCTCAGGAGGCCTGGAGAAGGCGGTTCCCCTGACTGTGCATTTAAATCCTAGTCATTCATCATGAGTCTTCCCAAGTGCCACAGTCTTTGAGCTGTTTTATCCATTAAGCACTGGAGGCTGTGTCTCCAGCCAGGAAAGTTTTCAAGAGCCTATGATATTTGAGACTGGGAAAAATATATTGGCCTTAATACAGAAAAAGGCAAATGCAAAATCAAGTTAAGAATGTTTACTTACCAGCTACCCAAGTAACGTAAATCTGATTTCATTTATTTTGAAATTTGGCACACACAAAAGAGCTCATTACATTGGAAAATAATCTTAGTTAGGATTTTTTCATTTTCCAGGAATTTACAAGTAACCACATTTACCAAAGAAATAGTATTAATTGCCAGTTACTTGCAGTCAAGTAATAGACCTTAAAATATTTTAGATACATTTCTGCAAAAATGGTACTGAATGAATACTATAGATTTTACATATTCGTTGTGGCATGATGAAATGTTGAAATGTCTGAGTCTGATTGATACTGGAAGGACAAGTATTTTAAATTCAAGGTTATATTTTCCAGAAAGTGGACAGATGTCTACCCCTCCCTTCCCTTGGAAAGAGACAAGGAAATAACAGTGCATAACGATATAAATGTCAGCTGCAGAAAAGGGGGTACCCTTCTTTCAGATGAAAGGATTTCCCTCCCCTTTGTACCTAACAATATCTGCTCAGTCCATCAGGGACTTCATGTGCCGGCCAAGAAGAAAAGACAGTTTCAGATCAAAATGTCTTCTACCCTTTAAGGTTATGGAGATGCTTTTTTTTTTTTTATGAGACACAGTTTTGCTCTGGAGTCCAGGCTGGTCCTGAACTCACTATGGAGCCCAGGCTGGGCTTGGACTCACAGCAATCCTTCCGAGTACTGGGATGATAGGCCTGCCCCACCACCCCCAGTTTATGTGGTGCTGGGGAATCAAACTCAGTTACTTAGCGCTTGCTAGGTAAGCACTTTAATCTCTGAGCCATTCCTCCAGCCCCTGGAGGTGCTCACTAATGTTAACCAACAACAAGAAGGCCCCACTAGTGACTGTGAACTTACTTTTGTTTTGTAAACTTAAACCTGTGATCTGAGATAGATACGCAAATTCTTGTATGACAGTTGACATGATCTAAGTCATCTTGTAAATTTGAAAATTGGTTTTGAAAACAATCATTTCTGTACTGGGGTAGAAAAGACTTCTGCTCATTTGAAATAGAGGACAGTGAAAGAGAGGATGGTTTGTGACTCCATCATCATCCCTGATGCTAGCTTTGAATAAATCCTAGGTTTTACAGTATGTGGCCTCATGATGCGGGCAGTGAGTGGGCAGCAAGCTAAAGATTAGATTTGGCTTTAATAAGCTGGTAACATGACGATACGGAATATACCACCAACTAGTGCACTAAAGGCAGCAGGAGAACAGACACCACATTACTGAAAGTTTGGATCCGCCAAGGCTGTGTGACAGCAACAGGAGGAAAGGTTTACCAGCTAAAGAACATCTAATATGTGATCAGCACAGTGTTATATACTTTTAAAAAAATAATAGCTGTCATTCAAAAAAGTGTGACACATGACAAGTTTTTTTTTTTTTTTCTGACTGGGATTAGCCCAGGGCCTTTGCATTGAGCTACATCTGTACCCCTTTTTATTTTATTTTATTTTTTGTCAGGGTTTTGCTAAATCACTAAGTTGTCCAGTCTGGGCTCAAGTTTGTATCCCTCCTTGCCTCAGCTTCTCACTGTGCTGGCGTTCCAGGTATGCACCTCTGTGCCTGGCTAGGCATTGTGCTTCTGGTGTTTCACATTATTATAGTACATATTACAGAAAGGAAGCTGAGGAGTTTAAGGACACAGATTTAGTCGTGGCAGGATTAGGATTAAAAATTAAGTCTATATGGCTCCTAAACTCATCATTCCTTGTCACACTACTTCCTGTTTATTGATAATTACTTTGCTAGCTGAGAATGATCTCGTAGGCAACAGCCTGGCAGATGAGCCAGTGTGGCTCTGATTGGTAGGTGCCTGCGCCCACCAGATCACCAGTAGACTGAATGTCAGCCTACTGTCTACCATGTTCTTGGCACTGAGCTGAGCATTCTGTGTGGGTCTGTGTTTCAATCTATTTATTGATCAATCTGTTTAAAAATCTCCTCACTTATAGCATCCTCATGAGGTAAGCAACAGTGACTGACAGAGACAGTTCAATCTGATTCCCAAGATCACACTGCCTAGGTAGGCACTGCAGCAGAGTCAGTGCAGCTTCATGTCTTTAAGAGCGAGCCTATTCTTATAGATTTTGTTTTTACATGGGTGTTTCTGGCCAGCCCCCAAAATATAACTTAAATTCTTCCCCTGAGAGGAATCAAAATGCAAAGTTAAAATAGTGAAATGGTAAGAATACAGAAGTAGTATTAAGAGCCCTAGATCCTGGTCCCACCTCTGCCACTAATTAACTACTTGTTGAGTATGGTGTGTCACCGACTTTACGCGGACCTGGCTTCATAAAATAGCAAAGCTAGAGAGCACTGCATTTTGTTTAATCCTACCTCTTGTTCTAACTGGAGGTGTATTCTTTTTCTTTCCATTTTTGTTTATATATATGTATATGCAATACAAACTGTTTACAACAGATTTGAGTATTTTGTGCACAGGTATATCACATCAATATTACAATCTCTTCCTCTCCCCATTTTTGGCCCTCCCACGTGCTCCCCATCCCTCGTAACTCCCACTATAACACCCATTTGGGTCTATAGAATGCCTGTGTTCTGGGTTTCCCAAATCAGAGAAACCATGCGATATTTGGCATATTTAATCTTCTGCATCTGATTCACTTCACCACTCAAATCACCACTTATTAGCTCAGTTTCCCACCCCTAGAATGGACTACAGGGGCCATGTCTTGATTCCTCTTCTCTGGGTCCCACAGAACACTTTATTGGGACAATTTGCAGAAAGTTCTTTTTTTTTTTCCTGTATCTTATATCTTTGTTGAGATTCTTTAAAATGGCCTTACTCAGCAGTCCACATGAGAAGAGAAATATAACAAAGAAATTCATAAGGCTAGAAAATGTGAGAAAGAAAAAGAACTTAAATTTCATATTCCTTAGCTGAATACTGGAAGGTAAATGTTTGTACATTCAGAAAACATGCTACATGAGACAAGCTTAAGTCTATAATGAATTGCTACATTAAGTGAACTAATATCTATATCATGTAAGGATACTACACGTACAGCAATAGAGTGGCATGCTTAGTTATTTCAGGGTTTTTTTTTTTTTAGCTTTCATAAATTGTTTACTCACATCTCACTAATTGCTAACATTTTGCCAGATTTGGTTTATCATTTTACCTACCTATCCATCTCTAACTTCATGCATCCATATTTTTAAAGATTTTGTGCCAATTTCCTATGTCGAATATAATTATTATGTTTTGCAAACTTATATACTATTAAAAATAATAATTATGGGGGAAGATTCACAGATTTTATGAGAAAGCTGGTACCGTTTTAGAAAGATACCAGTCAAATGACTCAAATATTAATCTTTTTTTTGTTACACTTTCTCTTTAGGTGTTTCCTTTCCTTCATATTTTTGGTGCTGCTTGTCTATCTGTTTCTGTCAAAGATGCCTTCAAGTATTTTCTGTAATGCTGGGCTGGTGGTCATAAATTTCTTTAGGGATTCTTGGTTGTGAAAAATTTTTACTTCTTCAATTTTCAGGGATCGTTTTGCTGGATACAACAACCTGAGTTGACACTTGCTGTCTTTTAAAGCTTGAAAGAACTTACTCCAGATTCTCCTGGCCTTTAAAATTTGCCTTGAGAAATCTGCAGTAATTTGAATGGGTTTGCCTTGGGAGAGTAATGTCTGTTTTTCTCTTGCTGCTTTTAATATCTTCTCTTTATGTTGTATTTCTGAGGTTTTGATTATGATACGTTGTGGCGAGTCTTGTTGCTGGTTGAGGTTATTTGGTGTTCTATAAGCTTCTTATACCTGGAAATTAATTTCTTTTTCTAGATTAGGGAAATTTTCTTGTACCATTTAAGTGAATAAATTCCTTATACCTTCGATGCTGTCTTCTACTCTTTCTCACACATCGATAATTCTATATCCAGCTACTCTGCTCATTTCTAATTTTGGAGTCATGCCTAATTATAGCATTTGTTTCCTCAGCCTAGTCTTCACAGTCTGAAATTCTGTCCTCCCAATATTCAAGTTATCTTCCCCTGCTATCACACATATTTTTTAATATCCTGGATTTCAGCTAGATTTCTTTTTAAAATTTTTACCTCTCTATCAAAATGCTCCTTCATGTCTTGCATTTCCTCATTTACCTCAGCCAAGTTTTTATTTGTGGCTTCAATATGCTCAGCAAGCTTTTGTCTCCATTAGGACCAGTATTTGTTTAGTAAGTTCCTCTTTAAGTCTGCTGATCATTGTGTGCATTTCTTTGAGACTATCTTGTTTGAACTGGTTGTTCAATTCATTTATTTGCTTTTTGATTTCCTTCCCTATAAGTTCCACTATTTTAGGGCCCATGACATGAATTTCTGGGATCTCAGACATTTCAATGAATGTCCTGTTTTCTTCTCTTATTCCCATTCTGTTGTTGAGGGACTTCACTTTAAGGACCTAGCCAAGAGGTTTTACTGAATGAGTATTAGGGTGTGTCCGGGGAGCTGCAATCCCTCTGAGTTCTGTGCTGGGAGTAGGCAGTGAGGGAGGACCTAATAGCCTGACGGTCTCAGAGGTGTCTTGTTCATTCCCAGCCCCCTCAGCAAAGCTCTCCCACATGTCCTGGCTTCCTTTCCCCAAGGGGGGACTCTCCTCCCTCGGAGGTGCACCCACTACCCTGAGCCATTCAGGAGGTTGGCAGCCTTTCTGTCTGCTCTGCAACTGCCTCTTGTGCCAGTTTCTTCCCAGACACTGCTTAAGGGTGACCCCCAAAGCCCTGATGTGCTCTTCTGAGCTTCCTTTCACTCTAATCAGTTCAGTTTGGGGCTTTTAAAAAAATAAATGGTTCCTGCTTACATCATTACCCATAATGACTGCAGAATGGTGCTTCTGATCTGGGCTTCAGGAGGCCTTTTCTAGGGGGTGCTCACACTGCATTTGGAGTATGCATTACCTGCAGGCTCATTTTTCAGAGGCTGGGGCTCCATAATGAGTCCAGGACCAGCCTGGGCTGCAGCGTGAGACCCTGTTTCAAAAAAAAAAAAAAAAAGAATAGAATTTTCAGCTTCTCAGAAGACTTTTTCATATTCTTTTCCAGTTAGTACTTCCACAGACTAAAACACTTCTGGCCTATATCACTATCGATTACTTCAGAAAGTTTTTTATTTTTTAAACAAAAAGAGATTTATCGAGAAAATAAAGCTCTTGAGGAGACATCCTGAGAGTGAGTCTCATGAGGGATCCCTGATTTTTCAAATGTTCCTATTATTTATAATTTTACACCATTGAGATTAGAAAAGGTATCTGATTTCAATCCTCCGAAATTTCTGCAGTTTATTTTGTGGCCTAAGACAATCCACTCTGGAAAGTGTTCCACATGTACTTTGAAAAATGTTGCTTCAGGCGGGCTGGCTTGCTGGCCATCTTGGTAGGCGGCTCCAGTTTTGGGGTCAGTGCTGGCAGCCGTGGGAAAGTCAATGATCAGAATTGTCTTTAATTTAACAGCATGTTTTTTTTTTTTTTTTTTTTTTTTCTGAGACTTGCTCTGTAGCCCATGCTGATCCTGAACTCACTATGGAGCCCAGGCTGGCCTTGGACTTACAGCAATCCTCCTTTCTCAGCCTCCTGAGTGCTGGGATTATAGGCATGCGCCACCATGCCCAGATTATGTGGTGCTGGGGAATCGAACTCGGGTACTTAGCACTTGACTTAGTGCCTGCTAGGCAAGTGCTTTAACTGCTGAGCCGTTCCTCCAGCCCCAAGAGTATTTAATAAATAAATAAATAAGGTGAAGAGAAAATTAGACATCCTCAAGAATCTTTCTTTTCTATGCACCTTGACTAAAAATCATCCATTTAGAGTGATAAATGTATAATGTAGTGACCAGAGAAATCCAAGATAAAGATTTTGGGTAAAGCTTCAGGTGTATTTGAGTAACCTAGCCATTTATCCTGTGATGGCAATGTTCAATTTCTAGGACACTGTGAGTGTTACACACAGTCATTTGGCCACAATGTACACTTAGCATCTACTTTCCAGCCTCTGTGATGGCCAACTCGTTGACCAACTTGTTTCGCATCCTGTGTGAACTGTTCAGTGTTCTGTTCTTTTATCTTCTCCCTTCATCCTCTCAAAGTTGCCTGCAGGTATGTCCTTTAACCCACTCATGAGCATCACTGGAACAGGTCGCAGGAGCTCTGCATGATGCTGGCCTCCGTCTGCTACTTGCCAGGCCAGATCCTGCTACTAACACTACTACGGGTTGCCATTGTTCAGTGCCTACTGGTGCCTCGGGTGGGCCACAGGTGCCGCCACAGCTGCTGCTGCCTCCTCATCCTCTTCCTCCACTTTCACCACCTCTTTCTCCTCTTCCTTCTTCTTCTGGTACTAAAGACTGAACACAGTGCATTTGCATTGAGCTAGATCTTCAGCCACTTTTATTTTTAATTTTGAGAAAGGGTCTTGCCAAGCCACTAAACTGCCCAGACTGGACTTGAACTTGAGATCCTTCTATTTCAGCCTTCCAGAGTGCTGGGAATCTAGGCATTTACCACCATGCCTGTTTCCTAACAACGCTCTTACATGCCATTTCTAAATCTTCCTGTAATCCTGTTTGGTATGTAGTATTCTAGTTATTTTGCTTTAGGAAACTGATCTCCAGAGCGGCTGGTAACTTGCTCATAGTCACATAGAGGAATGACCGAGCCAGGATTTGCCCTCAGTTCTGTCTGACTCTGCAGCTCATGTGACTCTGGTTAGAAGTAAACGTTCTGGATGGGGGTGGGGGCAGTACATAGAACGGAACCCCCAATAGGAGGGAGAAGGCCTGACAGTATGGTTGGGGCTAAAATTGGGTGGGCGTGGGATGCACTATAGTTCATGTGGGACTGAGATATAACAAGAGAGAAGGGCTGGTGATGGTCAGGGCTGTAGGGAAAGCAGGAGGGGCTCTCTGGACTCAGCCAGATAGACAGATAGACGGATAGATGGTGTCTTCAGCCCAGGATGACAGGGAGGTGGCACTTCCACATCTCAACCCCACAGGCCTTGGCAGACTGCCAGCTTGGAGAGCCAGGGAAGCACTGAGGCAGGGAGATGGTTATCACAAGGAAGGAAGCTCGGGCAGCTCCACCAGTGTGTTTGTGACAAGCAGGCTCTGGGCCACGGAAGTCCATTAAGGTCAAGGGAAATGTGATCCCGGAACAGGGGGATGAAGCTGGGACACTCCCCTTACCGGGTGCCTTCAGGCCAAGGAGATCTAGCCAGAGCCCGGCCCAGGGCTTAGGCTGAAAGAGCAGTGGGCCACAGGTGGGGTGGGGGCAGTTTGAAAAGGAGAGAGAGAACAATTAAGCTTCCCCAGTTGCCTCATTAAAAGTCTCTTGGCCAGAAAGATAATGACCTTTACTGTAGCCAACTCAGGGTGACTGTCTCTGCAGAGCTCTCGGGGTACATTTCTTCATGGGTGAACTCTTACCCACTTCTCTTTCTCTCTCTCTTTTTTGAGACAGGGTCTCACTCTGTAGCCGAGGCTGGCCTTGAACTCACAACAATCTTCTTGCCTCAGCCTCCCAGAGAGCTGGGATTATAGGCATGCGCCGCCACCCCGCCCGATTTATGTGTTGCTGAGGAATCGAACTCAGGTACTTAGCACCTGCTAGGCAAGCACTTTAACCGCTGAACTATTTCTTCAGCTCCATCTTATCCACTTCTCTTGTCCCTTTTTTGCCTAACTGGTAGCATGGTGCTCCACTTAGATCAGGGCCACCTATTTTCAAGTGCAGGTTCTGATACTCCGCTCTTTGACTAAGCTTTCTGAAATTCCAGTTTCCTCATCTATAAGCCAGTCAACTTCACCAGGAAACAGAATTCATGGACATACGGAAAGCATGACGCGCTCTATGAATATGATGTGATGTTACCTAGCGGCATTACTTCTTTCCTTCTGGCCGTTACCCCCCACACAGGTCACCTCACTATGTCAGCAGTGGGAAGACTGCTCGTTTAGAAGCAGAATTTGTGCTGTCTGTCAGAGTCTCGGGGTTCCCTGGCCGCTATTGGCCACCAGCGATCAGGAATCAGCAAGTTTGGGGAAGCCGGGTCCTGAGGGGCCGTATGACAGGTCACAACTTCCGGGAGACTGAATCAGTGTAACAGTTTGTTTATTGTCTATGGAGGCCAGGCTTATAAGCAGTTGAAGGGAGGAGGGTCAGCCAGGGTAACAGGACAAGGGTCATTTAATGATTGGAGGACGTTTGGGACGTGAAAGTCGCCTAATTTGCATGGTGGGTCTCTCGAAACCTGATCACATGCTTTCTGGTAAGGGTCTTGAGGTAGGGGGAAATTGGGGATTTGAGCAGAGTGAAACCCGAGCTGCGGGGCCATCCTGGACCTGGGATAAGAGGGTGGGGCTCCACTCCTGCAGGTCTCCAGAGGAGATTATGGGGTCTGAGCTGCCTTCTACTTTCCATCATCCCTCGGCCTAGGCAGGGCCCCACAGCTGTCAAGGCTGCTTCTGCATTCTCCTGTGAAGTCCCTGAAGTCATGCTGCTGTGAAGTCAGCACAGGGAAGAGCCAGTCAATGGTGTAGCCCAGGGAGTCTGTGCCCTGAGACCATCAGCCTGCCTTGGGAATGAACTTTTGGGGAAGCAGTGAAAAGACCATTTCCTTGAAGCTCAGCCCACCACATCAGACTGAGCACCCCCTCAGCCTCTTCAAAAAGCCTTCCCCAGGAAGGGTCTCAGGAGACGAGGTCAAAGAGTGCTCGGGTGGGAGGAGGAGTGGTGAAGAAGCCACCAGAGGGAATAAGGCTCAGCCAAAGAATAAGGAAGTCTGAGAACCTACAGGACCTTGTCCAAGTGCACAGGAACCAGCTGGAATTTCCCAGAGTCCTTTTTCTGGGGAGGATCGCAGGCCACTATGTAAGATGAATTCAGATGCTTCTCTTTGTACCTGCATTCTGGGTACCTCCCAGATGTGTGTTCACACGTGGTCAGGGACACAGGCTCTCGGCTCTGGTGGCATTTGTTATATCCATTCTTGCAGTTTATGCTGGGGGTCTGGCAGGTGGTGGCCACCCTGGAGAAGGGCTCGTGCAGGAAGGTGTTGAGGGGTTTGCAGTGCTCTGTGTGTTTGTTGAGGTGACGCATTGCTGAGATACATGCTTGAGGGCTGGGCTGCACGTGCTGAGTTTCAAACCACTGAGCTGAGGTCATGTTTCTGGGCTTGGCACTGACCAGGGTTGTGGCTACCCACAACCCCAGGAGCAGAAGCAGAAGCAGTGGGCAGTGTCCTGCTCTGGCTGGTGCCATCTCTTTTAGGGGGAAGAGCAAGACAACGGGAGGGCTGGGGCTCCTTGGGATAGAGAGTAGAGGTATTCAGTTGAGAAACTGCCTTCATATTCTGCTTATTGTAACTAAAAACTCTTCTCTCTTCGCTACTGTCTCTCTCTCTCTCTCTTATTTTACTGAGTCTCATCTCCTCTTCCTCTGCGTGCCTACATTTCTTGTGACTCCATTCTCTAATGCTACGGCCTCATCTCCCATCCCTGTATCCCTGTCTCGTCATCTCATCCCTTGTCTTAGTTACGTTTTTGTTGCTGTAACAGAAATGCCCACCTTTCGCAACTTAAGGGAGGAAAGATTTGTTTCAGCTCAGTTTCAGAAGGTTTCACAAAGTTCTATTAGCGCAGGTGGTAGCACCTGGCAGAGGCAAGCACGAGGGGACTTCTTCACAGCCCGGCACATGGAAAGCCAATTCCAGGAGGAAGGGTGGAACCAGCACACGCCCCTCCAGGTCAAGCCCTAAGCTTCTGCCCCTTCCATTCAGGCTCCTCCTCTCACCAGAACATGGTATACATAGGTATCCATGGTATGCACAAAATCCAAATACATGGGGCTTCAGGGGGACACGACAAATCCCAACCATAACATCTTTGCTGCCTTTCACTCTTCGGTCTATCTCCTCTCCTTCAGCTCCCTTCCCCTGTGTCCCCAGGTCCCTACGGCTATGTCTCTTCCCCTCCCCGTCCCGTCCCCATTTCCCTCTGTGCACTTGTTCTTTTCTGTCCCCATTCCTAGCATCACATCTTCTCTTGATCGCTCTCCGTTTCTCCACATGCCCCCACCCTGAACCGACTCCTTCCTTTGTCCTACCACTCACCTGAGCATCCTCTCACGCACACCCGTGCTTCTCTGTCTTCTCCCCTCATTGCGTCTTGTCTCAGGCCTTACCTGCTTAGTCTTCGTGCTGTGACTCCCACTCCCGGAGCCGAGGTCCTTCCATCAGATCTCCGAGGGACTCTCTTTGCCGTCTGACTTCTTAGGAACTGGCCTGGGCTATGATGCTTCTGTCTGAGGGTGGGCAGGGAGTAGTTGCCCACATCAGGAAATGAGTCAGGTGCATGTCTCTCCACTTACATGTCCCAAATAAGTGGATGCCTGTGGAACTAGTGGACCGGCCTGAACAGTATTCAGCAACTAGGAGGCTTAGATCCTTGTGTTTAGATGATACTATATTTGGGTCCTGGCCACATGATTTTAATGACTCTTTACTGAAGTATCTTTTCTCCTATATATACCTCTGCTTCATGACTGGGGAAAAGTTAACCACTGTGGTTTTAAGGATTACTTTTTCTCTGACTGGAAGTACAAAGAAAACAGTCCGGCATGTGAGTTTATATGTTTGTTTTTCCTTTGTTTTTGGTACGGGAGATTGATCCCAAGGACTCTGCACTGAGATATATCCCCAGCCCATTTTCATTTTTGACACAGGTTCTCATTAAGTTGCTAAAGTGCCCAGTCTGGGCCGGAACTTGTGTTCCATCTGCCGCCAACTCCCAGAATGCTGGGATTACAGATCTGAGGCACTGGGTCCGGCTCGCAGGGTTCCTCGTCCTTCAGGTATACTGTTTATCTTTGGGAGGAGCTGGAGGCGATAAGGGAAGCGGAGGAGTCAGAGAAGTCACGATGCTTAGCACCAACAATTCAGCCATTCCAAGATGACTCACTTCTTTGGGGTTCTCCAGTTCCAGGTGGAGCTGACCAATGCCACTTGAATCTACCTGAAGAAGTCACTCAACACCTCTCATTCTCATTCTTCTCCTCCCTGTTTCATTGAAAGTTGTAAAACTTAACCATTGCCCACATGTTTACATCTGAAATGTCATTGATGGTGGCATCCTCAACATCTTGCCCCAGCTCTTCCTTCACCTGTGTGTCCTGTTCCTTGCGGTGGTTACAGCCAGGGTCAGTGCTTCTGTGGGGTCCCTGATGAGCTTGGAGTATGACCCTCGGGAGAACTGAGCTCAGGCAAAGAAGCATCACTGTGTGTATGGATGGCAAGGCTGGAAAATCAAGTAGAATATTATTTTTGTGTTTGGAGTACACCTGTAAGTAGTAGATGATCTCAGAATCTCAAGTTCAGCCTTATGTATATAAACAGTAAGTATTTATTAAGCACCTACTATGTGCCAATGTACTTGCAATATGTCAGTGAACCAAAGAGATAAAAATCTCTACTTTTGTGGAGCTTACCTTCCACTGGAGGAAGACAGTAAAAATACCTATATATATAGATGTTCATATACATATGCATACATATATACATATATGTATAGGTTGCTCAGAGTGATAATGGCTAAGAAAAGAAGTAGAACAGGATGGAGATTAGTGAGCAGTGAATTTTAAGTAGAGTCATTGAAGGACGTGACTCTGGGATACAGACCTGAAGGTGAGAGAGTGAATCTGTGCTTGTCAGCTGAGAGCGCAGCACTGCCACTGCCCTAAATCACACAGATGCCTGGGGGTTGGAGGAACAGCAAGGTGACCAGCGAGTGACTAGGGGTTCAGGCAGGGACTGGAGTCTAGAGTGGTGGGAATCCTTGGGCGGTAAAAAGGGCTCTGAGTGCTGGGAATGGTGGCACACACCTGTAATCAGCACTCTGGGAGGCTGGGACAGGAGAACATCAAGTTCAAATGCAGCCTAGGTAACAGCCCTGTCTTGAAAAACAACAACAAAAATAGTAAAAGGGTTAGAGATGTAGCTCAGTGTGATGGCCCTGGGCTCAAACCCCAGAACCGTGAAGGAAGAGAAGGAAAGAAGACAGCAGGGCTGTGACCTTTACTCTGAGCACAGAGTGGAGCCTTGCAAGGGTTCTAAGCAGAGGAGCAAAGGGTCTGTCTGTTAAAGGGTCACCTGGCTGTCCTGTGAGCCGTAGCCGGAGAGAGGCCACATAAGCCGTCTTATCATAAGGCTTGTGTATTGCTCTAGATGTTAGGACTCCCGAGTGACTGGATGTTTTGAGGCCAGAGAGAGATTGTTTTTAGCAGACAGAACAATTGTGGGAGGGGATGAAGGGTTTCTGGAAGAAAAAGCAGCGTTGGAGGTGAAAAAATGCCACTAGATGGCAAAAGAGAACCAAGAACAAGCTCCCACAGGCCTCTGGCCTGGCCAGTTTGCCCCCGCGGCCTTGGCTGCAGGGCCTGTCCGGCCTCCACTTCTTTGTTAAGGTGCTGGATCTTTGCAGAGGGAACTTCTGAACACAGTGTCATTGCCCAGTTGCTGTAGAAACACACATGCTTGGGGACAAAAATCCATGTTTTAAAGTCTTCTGTGGACCAAGTGCAAATCAGCTCAGGCATTGCAGTCCTGGGTGCGGAGGTGGGGGTAGGGAGGGGCTGAGCAGGGGCAGGGTGGATGGAGGGATGGGGGTGAGGCCGCCTGGGGCGGGGAAAGCGGGCAGGAGGCTCCACCTCATTTGCATTCCTAGCCCTGTCTCCTTTCCACTTCTCATTCTCCCAGAGTGAGCTGTTTCCAAACCGCGATGTGCTCTGCCCTCTGCTCCTGTATTTTCTCATCATTTTAATTACCCTAGTGCGCTCTTCAGCGCCATTATGCTGGGCTCTCCGGGACGCTGCCTGGGTGCTTGCTGTGTGCAGAGGAGGCGGGCAAGGCCCAGCTGTCCTGGGTCAAAGGGAAAGGGAGGGAAAGTTGGAGTTGGCACACGAGAGTTGAAGCAGACAGTCGAGTCGAGCCCACCATCTGAGCAATGCAGGCGGAAATCTTTGTTGGATGAGGAAAGTAATCGTGCTTGTTTGTTTGCTGGGACTATCCAGCTTGTAAGATCTGTTTCACTGAGAACTTGGTTGGATAATTACACTCTTCCTTTCGCTGCCTTCATGGGCAAAAGGAAGAGATGGAGGAAAGGTACAAGGTTGAGTCAGGCATTAGGGCTGGTCAGGGAGCGAAGAGGAGGAGGAGGAGGAGGAGGAGGAGGAGGAGAAGAAGAAGAAGAAAGGGAAAGCATGGTGGCAGAGATGAGAGAGAAGGAAGCCCTCACTGGAGCAGCCTCCCCTGGCCGCCTTCTTCCTCTACTGCCAGTTACTGCTCTTGGCCTGGCCTCTCCCCAGGTTGCTGTGTGTGTGTGTGTGTGTGTGTGTTTGGTTGGGGTGGATGTTATGAAAAGCCCAGCGGTGCCAGGTGGACTCCTGCCTGTGCTCCCCGCAGGACGACAGCTGCTGCTTCCTCTGGCCTGGGCTGGGAGGGTGGGGGCTGAGGGGAGGGAGAGGCCAGGGCCTGGATGGGTGCCCACCCTTCAGAGCCAAGCTTCTCTCTCTCTCTCTTCCAGAGTTCCTCTGGACACCAATTGAAAGCCCAGGAAGGAGAATTTCCCTCCAAGCAGAAACAGATCCAAGTTTTGTTAGCCTAATTTGGTTGAACCCTGGATAAATACGGGTAATGGGCTTATTTGTGTGTTTGGGAAAAGGGAAACATACAGCAAGTTTGGGTCAGACACGGGGCTCATTCGGGTCTTTGAGTTCCCATGACCTTTCTTGGAACAGCTGTGGGTTTGGAGGAGGCAGCGCTCACAGAGGCTGGAATCCTTGGCTCCCAGACCTGCGTCTTTGGACAAGCCAGGGCACAGGAGAGGACTGGTGTGGGTGAGGGGCTTTCCCAGGTCACTCTGCCTCATGACCTCCTGCTACCTTCTCACCCGTTTATGTACAGAATAAAGCATGAATTCCTTAGCGTGATACTTGGGCCTGCCATCTTCTGTCAAACCTGTCCTTCTAACTTTATCTCTGACTTTTATCCCACTTAATGCCCTGAACACAACCGGATTGGTTTTCTTCCTTTTCTCAAACATACTTTTATAATCTCTCTTTATCTCTTAACTGCCCTTGGGAGGCCCATTGCAAGCCCCCAGCATGAGCTCCTCAGGCAAGTGTTCTCTGACCTTCTGAATTTAGAGAGAACTTTTTCATCTCTACATTCTTGCAGTGTTTACTGTCAACTCATGGAAGGCTAGAACCCCACCAATGCGTCTGTAACAACCCCAGGACAGTGTTCTATGTGTCAGACCCTCACTGAATCACCCATTAGTTCAGAGGCCTTCGCTGCTGGGTGATCCCAGTTGCAGGTGTCGTTGCCACCAACCCAGAGCTGATATGCAGATTGAGGCATGAGGACACAGCGCTCGGACCTCAGTCTTGAAGATGAACAAGACAGTTAGATGGCTGAAGCCATCTCTCAGGTCTGAGGACCGTCCAGGAACTGACTGTGGCCTGGAGGACTGTGGGGACAACTTGAGTTGGAGAGGGCAAAAAGTAACATTGATGTGAGCCCACATACCACGAGAGGGGAAGGGGACATGTGCGGGAGAGTACGTGTAGAGGGCTGTTTTTTCTTGACGGGTCTCCCTAAATTGTTAAGTTGCCAGGCTGTGCTCAAACTTCCAGTTGTCCTGCCCCGGCCTCTCAAAGTGCTGGGATTACCAGCATGCACCACGACACTGGTTTAGAAAGTCGCCGTCGTTGTCGCTGTCTCCTCCTCCTCCTCCTCCTCCTCCTCCTCCTCCTCCTCCTCCTTCTCCTTCTCTCTTCTTCTGCGGCAAGGTCTTGACCTGTAGTCCACAGTAGTCCTGGCCTCACTGTGTAGCCCAGGCTGGCCTTGTACTCACAGCAATCCTCCTGCCTCAGCCTTTCGCATGCTGGGATTACAGCTCTAGCATATACAAGTTTCTGGGTTCAAATCCCAACGAGTAGAACAAAACAGAAAACAAAACAAAAAACCCCTATAAGGTACAAATAAATCTGCTCTTGTAATAGGGAAATTTGACTTTCTCGTTAGACAGGACTTCTCAATCTCGACACTATTTACAATTCGTCGTTGTTAGAGCTGTCTTGTGCAATGAGGCCTTGTACATCCTGCTAATGCAACTCCCAGCTATGACAGCAAAAGAGAAAAAAGTCGTCAGGCCCTAGCAAACTGCTGTTTGGCTGAGAACAACTGAATTGGGCATGTAGCCTTCAGCAAACTACTGTCATTTCATCTTCAGGGGAGTTTTTGTATATGTAAAGTCCGGTGTCATAGGTGGTTCGCGTGTATGTGAGTCATGGGTTTAGTGAGGGCATCAGAATGGATGCAGCCCTTCCACAGGTCAGCACCTTTAGGACAGGATTTTAGAGGCCAGAGCTCCATGACTGGAGTTGTAAGCCCAGACATCCATTGCTCTGTCCCCAGTCCACACTTTTTCTGGTTCTGCTTACTCATGCCTTCCTAACATATGTTTTTGTGTGTGCTTTTCCTACTAAATTATAGATACAATTCCCAATATTTTCTTCAAAGTGCTTTTCAGATTGTAGCAGCCAATTCTTTCTTTCCCAACAATTATTTTTAAGAATTATCTCAGAGTAACCAAAAGCTTCCTGGAGATGAATGCGCAGCCGGGAGTTAGGAAGGGCTCTGGATGGGCAGAGCAGGGATGGTCAGGGGTTCTGTCACTGGGCTTGTTTAGGGAATAACAGAGGCTTTGCAGATGGCAGAAGTGAGTTAGGGTAGGTGTTAGAGGACCCGTGTAATCCAGTCTACATTGTATGAGGATGAAAAAGCATTCACGCTTGCTGTCTTGTTTTATTCTTGCAGCATTACAAGATAACGAAGGCACCAGAGCATCTTACAGAAGGGGGAGCAGAAGGGCAGGGGCTCAGACGCATGTTAACTCTTGAACTCGTTCCTCTACAATGTGCTGTCCCATTTCTGTAACCCTGAAGGCACCGGCGCGTGGGGGCGGGTGGATAGTAGTCATGTGTGGGCAAGGTGAAGAAAGAGGAAGAACAGAACCATAAGAAGTCTTTCTCTTCTCAGGGAAGCTGCAGCCTTGAGGGACTAACTAGGTGGCATGATTCCAGGCTGCATCCACAGACTCTGTGGTTGGCTTGCTTAGAGCAAAGACCTGAGTCAGCCAGGCTCAGGCACCAGCCAGCACGGACTCCCACTCAGTGTTGTCTTGTTGAGTGGCCCGAGGGCCACAGACCAGCCACCTGCCACTTTGCTTGGGTGTGCACAGCTCCCTGGGGAGGTCTTTCCCAGCAGAGACGTCCAAACTGGACCTGAGGGCTGAGTGTTGGTCTGAGTTAGCTCTGTTGGGTTGATGGGGGTGGGGGGGGATGGAGTGAGAAAGCGAGAGAAACAGCAGCACAGCAGCATCCTGGGTAATGGAGACAGCACGAGCAAGGGCCTGGAGCTGGAGTGGAGGCTTTTGCAGTGTTAGGCCAAAGAGGAGACTGCATTTTTACTATGGCAATTGTATGAAAGATATATTTGCTTTGAGTGCTACTGGAGTTGAGGACTTTGTGGTGTCCAGGAGAGAGAAGAGCCTGAGACAAAGAAGTAGGGATTGGAGGGATGGCTTTAGGGAAATTTTTAGTTAAGATTGTCAGGGCCAGCCAGGCCTGGTGGCACAGGCCTCTAACATCAGCACTTCGGGAGGTTGAGGCAGGAGAACTGCAAAGCCGAGCCCATCCACGTCAACTTAACAACTTAGAGAGAGACCTTGCCTCAAATAAATAATACAAATGGGCTAGGAAGTAGCTCGGAGAGAAGGCCTGGCGTTTAATTCTCTGTATTAAACACACGAAAAGATAGTCAGGTGACCGAGCCCGCTCGGTCAGTCAACAAGAATGCGAGAGGGGGAGTGCGGATTGAAGAAAACCGGACTTTTGCAAGGGACGCTGCAAAAGACGCTTTATTATCTACCGCCTTCCTCTTACACCCTCCTTGCCTTCACGCTTGTTAACAGTCACGTGTTTCCACACCTGATCCAGATTTCAAATGGTAACCAAGCAAAACAACACGTGACTTAAATTTAGTAAACAAGCAACACCTGACTTCAACCAGCAACCAAGCAAAACAACACGTGACTTAAATTTAGTAAACAAGCAACACCTGACTTCAAGCAGCAAACAAGCAAAAGGAACTCGGCCAAGGTCAGCAATGCTGAGGCTCTCAGGCCCTGAGCGCCCCAACAGTCAGGCATTTGTGACTGCTAGATTCATGCTAATACTCTGTACTCACCATGTGCCAGGCACTGTGCTGACGACTCCAGGTACAGCAAGCCATAATGAAGGCCAACATTGTCATGGTGCATAAGACAGTATCCTCAAGGACAGATGAAGACACAGCGTTTGGTGGTTTAGTGAACTTAGATTGATGGCACACTGCAGGTGCACTGCAGAGCGGGTCTCAGTTCTTGATCTGTGTTACTCAGAAGCCTGGATCTTCAACACCGTCCTGGCCTCGGTAGGTGGGTCAGGGAGACCACAGGGCCTAGGACCACCCTCTCTCCGGTTTCTTCTACAAGTAAGTGAGGCACACACTACAGGAGGAGAAGTTGTGAGGAGGGGGCACTTAGTTTTGGACTAAACGTTGTGCGGTCAGGAAAAGCCAGTCCGAGTCCTCAAAGGAGGAAGTGGAAACAGCCAATAAAGACACGAAGAAACATTCAGCATCTTCAGCCATTGGAGAAATGCAAATCCAAAACAACACTGAGGTTCCACCTAACTCCAGCAGGAACGGATGGTATCAAGAACTCAAAAAAAAAAAAAAAAAAAAAAAAAAAAAAAAAAAAAAAAAAAAAAAAAAAAAAAAAAAACAATAGCAAGTGCTGATGAGGTTGTGGAGAAAAAGGAACCCTCCTATATATTTTTTTTTTTTTTGAGACAGGATCTCACTCTGCATGCAGCCCAGCCTGATCCTGAACTCATTATGGAGTCCAGGCTGGCCTTGGACTCATGGCAATCCTCCTGTCTCAGCTTCCCACATGCTGGGATTACAGGCGTGCGCCACCACGCCCAGCTTATGTGGTGCTGGAAAACCAAACTTGGGTACCTAACTAACATTTAACTTAGCGCTGGCTAGGCAAGCACTTTAACCATTGAGCCATTCCTCCAGCCCCCTTCCACACTGTTGATGGGACCGTACACTGTTACGGAAAACAGTATGGTGATTCCTCAAAAACTAAAAATAGATATTCCATTGACCCAGCTATACCACTTTTGGGTATCTTCCCAACAGTAGTTAAAGTCATACAACAACAATACGTGCCCACCCACATTTATAGCAGCACAATTTAGAATAGCTAGTTCTTAGAAGCAGCCAGTATGGTCACCAAGAGGTGAATAAATAAAGAGGATGTGATATATTTATGCAATGGACTACTACTCTGCCATTCAGAAAGATAAATTTGAGTCATTTGTAGCCAGGATTTGTTTAGAGAAATGAATCAGACATGGGTGAAATATCACACCGTTTCTCTAATATGAGAGAACCAAACTAAAAAAAAAAAAAGCAAAATAAAGACAGACTGCAGAAAAGAAGCAGACAGACTTTGTGGGGAGGAAAAGAGGATATGAGCCCATTTTCTGAGGGGTGAGAATGAGGAAGGGAAGTAAAAGTGACAGAGATGTGATATGTAAACATACCAGTTCCTCCAGATGTTATTGTTATGTATCACAAATACATACTAATAAAAAGGAAAGAAAAAAAAGAGCCAGTCTTGTGGGGGCTGAGTGAGGGGGCATAGAATTCCACATGCATCTATCCTGCATGGTGGAGCACAGTGTCCCACCTTCTGTGTCCCCGTCTTGCTGGTGAAGGTAAAAGTCTTCCTACAGCTTCCAAAATGTGGACATCACCTCTCCAGGAGACAGGAAAGTCAAGGCTGATGGCTCCAAGGATCTAGCTCTTTGGCTCTGATGAAGGGGCAGATAGTTGATGAAGAGAATTCGGAGCTAGCACTTTCTCCTGCACGACAGTTACCCTAAGACCAACAAGTCATGGTTAGGGCCACATCTTTCACGTCTAGGTTACACCGTAGGAGCCAATCTGCCACACTCGAAGCTCAGGGTCAGCACACACAGACCTCTAGGAGCCCTAACTGACAGCACTCATGTCATGGTTGAGGGCTGTTGGTGGGACGGGAGTTATTGTGGAGGTCCTTGATCATCAGCCGGGCACTTGTGTGGGAGTCCCCTGTGCTCATGGCCCCTAAGCTCCGGTGAGTGGGAGGAGAGGGTGGTATAGCCTCTGTTCTCTAAGGGTCACAAATAAAAAGCATTTTGTTCCTCAGAAGCATGCCAGTGCTTTTCTTCCCACCTTGCTGCAGGGCAGAGTTGATAGACCAGAGAGAACATCAAAGAAAGCCTAGAGACGTTGGGGTATCTGGCAAGAAGTCAGAACTAAGTGTTCGGAAGACCTCAGAGCACCAGGGATCGGACAGCATTGTCTTTCTTCCCACTCACCCAACCCCCTCAGTACAGGGGCTTCTCAAATTGAGAGGCCACTTCTAGCTCCTTACTAGTCTTCACTCAGAAACCTTCCAGGCTCATCTCAACTCCAGGCTGCACTTGGCCTAGGCAACACCCCTGCCCCCATCCACCTGTCTTCAGTTCCTGGGCTTCCAGAGCTGTCAGAGGATCCTCAGCCCGTCTGCTCCTACCCCTTCTGCATTTTTTATTTTTAGCTAAAAAGAGTACCAGGAGCCAGAGGTAACTGGGAAGTATCTCTCACCCAAGGGCCAGCTGGACCCTATTCCGCAAGTTTTGTAGCTCGTGAACAGGATGACACTCAGACACAGCAGTAGAATAATCGAGTGTGGGATGGCTGCAGATGGCTGATCTGCTGGGCGGTGGCTTCGGGGAAGTGTCTTCTCTCTCTGGCTTGTGAGGACTCAGATGAGATGCGCTCTGGGGTACTGGCCAGCTCTTCTGGGTAGGAAAGGCACAGGGGGAAGGCCGGGGGACGCTGTAGGCACTGGGAGGGATACTCAGCTACTCTAGGCTCACCTTGACTCCATCCACCTTTACTCTGCCAGCAGGAGAACGACACCAGCTATGGGCTGGCTCCTTTTCCTCCAGTTTGTTCTAGGGTCAAGTCTGATCATAGACTTCAAGATGCAAGGTGCCATCAAAACATTCCGCAACTTACACGTCGACTATCCCAAATTCAACTTCTCGGAGGGTTTCCTGGGCTACTGCAATGGTTTTATGGCCTATGTGCGGGGCAAACGACAAAATTGGTATTGCCCAGCGATTCACTACGTGGTCCATGCCCCCTGGAAAGACATCCGGAAATTCTGCACGCATACTGAAAGTTTCTGTGAAAATTACAACAAATACTGCACCATCACCTCGGAATCCTACCCTGTTACCGTCTGCTTCATAGACCACAAGCAGCCGGCCGTCAGCTGCCGCCATGTTGAGGTTATAACCCACCGAAGGCTCTATCTGCTCTGCTCACACAAGAAAAAAGGTTATCCTGTGGATATCATTGGCTTAGGAAGTTTACCTTCCCGTTCATCCCTTACTACAAGTAAGCCTGTTTCCACTCCCTAAACTCCGGTTTCTGTAGCAAGTTTTCCTTCCTGACTTTCAAGGTAGGCAGGGCCAAGAGACTAGGCAGGTCGGAAAATGCCCGGAGCTTTGATCACTATGCAGGCTCGCCTTCCCTCCCCCTCCCCCTCCCAGGGACGGTAAAACCCACCCAAGAAGCTGCCTGTGTCCAGCTGGCAGTGCAGATCCATCCACTGGGCCAGATCCTGCCTGCTGGCGGTGGGTGCGCCCAGGGCCCCAGATCACACCACAGCAACAGGCACCCACCCCCTCGTCACCCCCTCGTTCACTCTCCTCTCCCCGCAAACCCACACAGCTGCAGGAACCTCCCTGCCCCACAGCCCAGCCTTCCAGCCTGCGAGATCGCTGGTTTTCCCTTCACCTCGTTTGTTTTTCCCTCCCTCCTCTGCCACGCCCACGCTCCCAACGGCTTAGTCACTCGGCCTTCCTTTCCCCCACCTCTTTCTTTAGTCCCTACTACCTCTCACTGGAATTTCAGCTGATCTCCTGCACCCATTCCCCCCAGGGTTCTAGCACCCGCTTCCTTCTAGGAGCTCCTGCCAGCACTGCGGAAGCTCTAGGGTCTGCCACTGGCCGGGCGGTGTACAGGAGGCAGGCCCAGCGGGAGTCATGTGAGGTGCTTATTGGCACGGCAGCAGGGTGGAACCCAGGATGTCACTAGCACCCAGGATGTTTTACCTGGAACACGCTAGGCGAGCGCTCTACCCCTGGGCTGTACCTCTAGTTCCTAGTCATGTAAAGTTTAGAAACCACATCTGAGTTAAGAGCGGACCATTGTGCCAGGCAGGGTAGTGCACTCTGGAAGGCTGAGGCAGGAGGATTACAAGTTCGAGCCCGATTTGAGAAACACAGGGAGTGGGTGGGTGAAGGCTGAGACCTCTCTGTACTTTAAAAAACAAAAACAAAACAAAAAACCCTCCCATCTTCTTGCGAATCTGTTGTAATCCCTTCAAAATAAAAAGTTAAAAATACATCTGACTCACTTCTGATGTAATTCTTTATTCCTCCTCTGGGAGTCCTGGCAGCCACCCATCTTTGCCCAGCTCTCTGGCTGTTTTTGGCAGTCGGAAAGGCCTGCCATCCTATGGGTACCACGCGGAAGGGCGGTGGGTCAAACTTGGTCCTGGGCTGGGTGTGGAAAATGGATTCTATCTTTCCCTAGCTCTAGAGAGAATCTGGAAGAGGACTCGGGCTACCCTACACCTCGCCCCCATGGCTCCCAGAGAGCTTGGCCGGTTCAAGGAACAGGAAACGGTGTAACAAGTAATATCTGGGTCACAGTATGTCAGCCGGGAATTGCTGCTCCCTTTGGGAGGCAAGGGGGTGGGTACCAGGGACGTGTGGCCACAGCTCGCCAGCTGCTGCACACAGGTGCTTATTGTCCCTAGCTCCGGGTGCTGACCGAGCAGGGGCGGGGAGCCAGCAGCCGGAGACGAGGCCCTGCTCTACTTGCTGCCCTTCTTGTCATAGGTGCCAGCGCCCTTGTAGCCGCTCACATAGCCGGAGTGGTCGGGTGTGTCCTCCCGTCCCGCGATGCCCTTGCCCTTGCCGCTCTCGTCGAAGCGCTCCTTGTGGGTGCCAGTGTACTTACTGGTATCCGTCAGACGGTCTACGGCACCTGCCGTGGTTGCCTTCTGCAAGCCAGATACCGGGGATGAGCCCTTCCCCTTCCCTGTGCCATCACAGCCCTTCTCCACAAATGGCCTCAGGTCCTCAGAACCAGCACCTGGAGCCTCTGCCTCTGGCCCGGTGCTGCTTGCTCAGGGCCCAGAGGCAGCAGTGGCAGTGACTCTGGCGAGAGCCACCCACTCCCTATGGGATCTGGAGTCAGGATGCATGTGGTGTTGGGGGAGGAAGGGTGGAGGGCTGTGTTTCCAGGGACAGCACTGCTGCCAGAGGCCTTCAGCCCGAGACCCCGTGTGTGGAGCAGAAAGACCATTTCAGACCAAGTGAACAACTAAGGAACTCGCAGGGAGGAGGGCAGAGACTAAACTTCGAATAAGAGCAGAGGGAGGACTAAGGATCAAGTACCAAGTCCTCTATGCTGATGTCCCCCCAAAGCCACCAACCCCTAGATATCGGGCTCAGTCACTGGAAAACCTTGAGAATGAGTTTAAATTATACAGCTAAAGGGACTGGGACGTAGCTCAGTAGTTGAAGCGCTTGCCTAGCGAGTGCAAGGCTCTGAGTTTGATGCCCCAAGTATAATGTAAGCTGAATACGGCGGTACATGCCTGTAATCCCAGCTCTCATGAGGCTGAGGCAGGAGGATTGCCATGAGTTTGAGGCCAGCCTGGGCTACATAGTGAGTTCAGGACCACCCTGGACTGTAGACTGAGAACCTGTCTCAAAAAAATTATCTAATATTAAAATAACTAAGCTGCAGGAAGGGCTGTTGCTGGGTACCCCTCTCCAAGCTATAGTGTACCATGGGCAAGTGACTCCCCTTCTCTGGGCTGCCATTTCCTTACATCTAGAACAACCACACGGTCCCTGGGGTCTGCCCTGACAATGAGAGTGTGCCACAGGCGCTCTGTCCCGCCTCCTGCAGTCACACTGTGGCAAGACGTGGGATTGCTGGAGGGTGGGGGGAAGGCTAGAGCAGCAGGCCTGGACGAGGTGGGCTCGAGGGCCAGGCGTGAAGAGCGTCACTTACAGTAACACCAGTGGTAGCCGGGTCTTTGCCCTCCATGAGTTTAAAAATGTTCTCCAGTGCTTCATCTGGGCTCATTCCCTTGAACCTCTTCTGACCCAGTTCCTTCATTGCATCTTGGAACTGCAGATATGTGATGGTTCGGGCATTCTTGGCCCTGGTCAGTTAGAAATACAGGAACTTGGAGCACCCAGGGACAGAGTACCTCCCAAGGCCTAGTCTTTCCTCTCCTGACTTGTCCTCTCATGGGACATCTTGAGGACAGACAGCAACACAGCAGACACCTGCTAGGTGCTCAGTAGGGCTCAGTACCAATGTTCTGCTGCGTGCACCTTCTCATCAGCCACCCTGGTGGCGCTGTGGGCCCACCCGAGCCCATGGCTCCTTACTTCACTTTGCTGAACACAATGTCCACATCAGTGGAGGTGACCGTCTTGCCATCCATGATGTTACAGTCTTTGCACAGCTTGGAGAAGTTCTTGTTGGTCATCTCAGTGCCACTGCTCGATGAATCTCCAAAGACGGCAAACCAATGGAATGTTTTCTCTGCTTCGGATGCCATGGTGAGCTCGAGGAGGGGATGGGGAACAGGGGAGAGTGAGGGGGGGAGAGGAGGGGAGGACTGGGGAGTAACAAGGGCCAAGCTAAAGTCAGTGACAGAACAATCCCCCTCTTCCCTGCTGCTCTCTCCCTTCCTCCCTGGGCACCCATGCTACAGCTACAGCTAGAGCTACAGCTACAGGCATCTGCCCTTCCCAGCACCAGGGCCTTTGTATTGATTTCAGGTACCAAATAACACCCCCTTTACCCACTGTTCTGTGTACCTAGGAGAGCCTAGATGGTCTTTGGCCTTCTCTGCCTCCTTTATATAGAGTGGGTAGGTAGGTGGGAGGCAGCTGGTTAGGGAGGACTGTGTCACAATGGGGAGACAGAAATGGGTGGCAGAAAAGCTTCTACTTCAGCAGTGTTTGTGACATCACTTTTGTCTCTAGCTACATACTTGTCCTTGGAGGTGAGGCTTTCGGTTTCTACTTTGCATACTGCCTTAAGCAAGTCGCCAATCTTCTGGACCCTTCCCACTAAACTTCCCTCATTATTTCAGCCCAAGTACCAGTCCGCTGGGTCCCGATCATACTATCTTATGCTCTGCTCCACAACAAAAACTGAGGGCCCAGGAGAGGTGTCTCGGTCTGTTCAGGCAGCTAGAGCAAAATGTATTAATATCTGTTACAAACAATAGAAGTTAATTTCTCATGGTTCTGGAGACAGGAGAAGTCTCCAATTCAGGTCCCTGCAGATTGGGTATCTTGTGAGGGCTACTTTCTGTTCCATGTGCAGTGCCTCTTACAGCATCCTCACATGGTGGGTAAAGGGATAAAAGAGTTCCCTTAGGCACTAATTTCATTCATGAGGGTTCTATGCCTGAAACCTACAGGTGATTCCCCAGAGGCCCCACCTACTAACACCATCATTTTGGGAGTTAGGATTTCAATATGAGAATATTAAGGGGACAAAACCATTTCCGCCATGGCAGTTGGGATAAAATAAAACAGGCTGGCTTCAGTCCAATGTTGCCCTTTGACTAATCTTCAGGGTCAGACTTGGTGACCAGCATGGAAAATCTCACTGATTTGGCAGACCAACCTCAAAAGGAACTTTAGAGGGCTTCCAGAATTGGGACCAATAAGAAAAAAGCAGGGGTCTTAGAATGTCACAAATCTGGGGGGTGTGCCAGAGTAAAATGAGGCAGAGGGAGGGTGGGTCTCAGACTTGGAACAGCTTCCAGATAAGTTTCTGTGCAAGTTAAAATAGTCCTTGTTTCTCTTTCAGATGTTTTTTTTTTTCTGACCAAAAGCCTTTATAAAGTAGATGAACTTTAGGGATCCAAAATGAACAACTAAATTGGTTCCATCTGATCAGTCACCAATTTCTGTAATTAAAAAAAATCTTGGACATACATTCCTTTCATTCCATTCCTACCACTTCTACCTTATACAAGTCCTTTTCACCTCATTTCTAGCTTCTAAACAGCTTTTCTCTGAGTCCAATACTTCACTCCCTTTTGCTCCATGACTTATTGGTTTGTCTAAAAAGTCATGACACATTCTTGCAACAGATGGCATTAGTCCATTTCTGGAAGTGCTAGAGTCAGTCCCATCTATGTCATCACTATGTCATTTGACAGATGACAATTCTAGCTTCATTCACAAAAATGTGAGTGTTCTGGTCGAGTTTGGTCCAATCTGGAGATGGTACAACAAGTGGAAAATGGAAGACCAAACTCCGCATTTTCATTGTCTTTTACTATTTTACTTGTCTAAAGGGGAAAAGTCTTGTCATGCTTGGGAGAAGTTGTGTACAGTAAGTGCTTTATAAGAAAGTCAGTGCTAATGACAGTTCACAAAAGTCTATTGTGGTCATTTTGATCTCAACAATGTTCCTTGCTCAGGGAAGCCCCCCAAGTTGATGACAGTAAAGTGAAGGTACTGACTGCATGAAACCCACAATGCACGACACAAGAGACTGCAGAAACAATGATCATCCTTCATTCCAGTGGTCACCGCCATCTGAAGAAGATGGGATTTGTAATCGAGCCCGGTACTTGATGAACTCACCAAAGTTCACTTGATGGTGTGTATAAACATCTGTGATATGCTCATTAAACGTGAGGAAAATGATCCTTTTTGAAGCAATTGATGAGAAGGGGATTGTTTACAACAATATGGTGTGCAAACAGTTTTGGTCCTAACATGATGATTTGCCTCAAATGTCACCAAAAGCAGACATTCGTCAGAGGAAGGTCATGCTCTCAGTAGTGGGATTTTAAAGGTGCCATGTTGTTTTGAACTCCTATCAAGGAATCAAACAATCAGTTTCGAATGTGTACCGTATTGTCAATATTTTTACTTTTTTCTTTTTCTGGTACTAGGGATTGAACCCTAGGCCTCTGCAGAGATCTACATTGTTAGTCCATTTTAAAAAATATTTTATTTTGAGACAAGGTCTTGTTGAGCCAATAAGTTGCCCAGGCTGGGCACAAATTGTAATCCTCCTGTCTTACCCTCCCAGACTACTGGGATTACAGGCATGTACTACCATGCCAGGCTGACTGCCAACTCTTTTTCTCTTCAGATACTTACACAGGTTGGCCCAGTCTACCTTACCCCACACTCTCACTGACATTATTCTTCAGCTGGGGTGAGAATCATTACATACTTGGGTAGCCACCAGTAGTGGAAAGAGCACAGTGTTTTGGGTGGAACAAGTCTGGGTAGGAAATCTAGGAATGTCATTTAGTAGCTGGGTGGCTGGAGGCAAGTCACTATGTATCTCTGAGTTATGGTGTCCTCATCCACCATAAGACTTTGCCTTCTACCACCGGAGAAATGCATATGGTAAGTGCTTTGTAGACAGTAGCTACTCTGTAGTTAGGCAAACAACTTGTATATTTCTGGCTCTGAACTTTCTCTCACGCTCTTTTCCTGGATAGAATGTTCCACTCTCACACACAACTGCCCCACAGTTGTACATATGGGGTGCCCTTCCTAGAAACAAAGGCCTTTTTCTCCTCAGAATTATAAAAACATAATGGCTCTTAGTCTGCGGGTTGCAATCTTCTAGAGTGAAGGTTTCTGAAGCGCTGCAAGGGGCTTTGCATATATAGGCATTGCTTCATATATAGATACTGTGATTATGGGAATACTATACAAAATTATTTGAAACCATGGATGAACTTATAGGTAATATTAATATTTTTATCATCGTCTCCTAAAATCATCACATGGAAATAGAAATCTCTAACGTTCCACCTGAGAAGACAGGCAAACTACTGCTACAGGACTTACTCTCTAAACAACTGATCTTAGGTGTATTTACCACTAACCTTTTCTGTGTTTATATCTTCTCTTGACTAATGGGTCATAAACTACTTTTTTTTTTTTTTTTGGTGGTACTGGAGACTGAACCCAGGGTCTTGGCCCTGAGCCACATTCTCAGCCCTTTTTATTTTTGTTTTGAGATGAGTCACGCTAAGTGGTAAAATCGCCCAAGCTGGGCTTGAACTTGGGATCCTTCTGTCTCAGCTTCCCAGAGTACTGAGATTACAGCCATGTACCACCAAGTCCAGATAGGACTTCTAGAGAGTGTGTGACCAGTCTTCACACTTCCTCAAATTCCGTCCTCACAGTGACCACACATAGCATGCAGACTGCTTAAACTGTTGTTTAGCTTAGGTATAGTTTGAAGTGGTTCTGGACCAGAAGAACACTCTGTGAGATAGAGGAGAGAGAGAGAGAGAGAGAGAGAGAGAGAGAGAGAGAGAGAGAGAGAGAGAGAGAGCACGCAAGCAGACAGACACACAGAGGGAGGGAGAGAGAGAAACAGAGAAAGAGATAGACAGATAGGGACAGACCCAGACCCAGACCTAGACAGAGATATCATCCTGCACCGGGACACTCAGACCCATGCCTGGTACCCTCCTTCCCTCCACCTACAGCTGGGGACCCCCTAGGCCTAGGAAGTGAACAGATCCCAGTGGAAATTTCTCACCTCTTGCCTGCCCCTAGCCCCTGAGTAGGCCCCTTATCAGGTTCCCCCTGAGTCATCCTGACCCAGAGCTGAATTTAGATGCTGGAACCTTCAGGTCTCTCCCTCCCCCTTACCAAGTAAGATGGCTTTAGGCACATCAAAGAAGCCCGCAGGCAAAGTCTGTTCTAGGTTCCATCTCTCCCTCAGGTTCTGCCAGGGCTGTTGAGCTCTCCCCTGCTCTAGGCGCCGGTAGCTACGATTCCTTACGGGGAGTGTGATCGACCCCTACCCAGAGAGATGAGGGGGCCAGGCGAGCAGCCCCAGGGTGCTTTGCCTCTGTGGCAGCTACTAGGGAAATAGTTACGGAAGGAGAGAAAGGAACAGGGAAAAATCCGGGCGCTTCAAGCTGGGGGATGCTGGAAGGCTCTTAGATTTAGGGTTGTTGAAAGCTGGGTCTGAACCTAAGCAGCTCCACGCCGGTCCCCTCCTCCCTTTCATCCTTTCCTTCTTTCCACCAGACCTGCCAAGCGGGGATGAAAGGGGCATTGATGTTCCTTGGATGGGGGAGAGATCTGGGTGGTGAGGGGGTGTGTGTGTGGCAAGAGCGTGGTTCCCAGGCAGGAGAGGGGAGGGCAGTTTGGGGGTCTTGGGGGGGGGGCAGTCTGTCCTGGTGTTGCAATTGGCAGCTCGAGTTCCATTGGCCATTGTTCCCAACTGGCCCGACGCCCAGTCCCCAAAATGGCAACCCAGGAACCGGGCGGAAGGGGGATGGGGTGGGTCGCTACAAGGGGGGCAGGTGGGAATCCAGTCTGGTTTCCTTTGGCCTCAGACAGCTCCGAATTCCCTTACTACACCACAGATCCCAGCCCCGGGGTCCCTCTCCCGAGGGGCATAGGCAGGACGCAGTCTAGGCTAACAAGCCCACCCGGGACCGCGAGAGACACAGCCGCGCCCGAGACACCACCTCCCGGGCGTCGCGACCCAGCCGGTCTGAGCTGGTCTCGCTCCCTTTCTGGGCCGGGCTGGGAGGGGTCAGCGCCAAGCCACAGGGTCTCCTGGGTCCCAGCCCGGGACACGGCGTCCTCCCCTCCCCAAGCCCCTCCTCCGCCCCCAGGCTTAACCCCGCCTTCGCGCTTGTTTACCCCGGAGTCAGAGCCCCTGGGGGTCCCCGGCCCTTCCCGCGCGCCCTCCCTGGGGGGGCCTTGACCCGGAGTCCCCGCGGGCCACGCTCCCCCTCCGCCGATCGCCCTCTATTTATAGCGGCCCCCGCGCTCCCCGCCCCCCTCCTCGCTGCCCAACTTCGCCCGCAGCGGCCGGCGAGCAGGCGTCGGGACGCGGCCGAGGGAGGAGGTACTAGGACCCGGAATCCCCGCGCCCTCGACGCCCCGGCCGTCTGCGGGGCCGGCGCGCCTCCCCGCCCAGCCCGGGGGACCCCAGCCTCCCCGCTTAAGCCGACTCCGCGTCCGGGCGGGCGGAGCCGCGCCCCTCTCGCGCCCCCACCCCGAGTCCGGGGCGAAGGCCCAGCCGGGCGCGGGAGGGACGGGGTGCAGGGCGGGCGTGGGGGTCCCCTCGGGGGGCCGATCCGAGGGGCGCGCGTGCGGGGCCGGGGCGGGGCCGCGGGGAGCGGGCGGGGCGGCCGGGGCGGGCCGAGTCAAAGGCAAGTGAAGGTGGAAGCGTCGTGTCGCGTGGCGGCGGCGGCGGCAGGTAGGGGGAGGGGCGGGGGCGCCGCGATCGCCGTCCCCGGCGCGCGGCGGGGGGCAGCGGCCCGCGGGAGGCCCCGCCGCGCGCAGAGGCCCGGGCTCTGCGAGGGCAGGGGGTGCGCGGGGCTTCGCTCCTGCGGGCCGTCAGGGCGGCTGGGAGATCGTGGGCCCGCCTCCCCCACCCTCCGCCGCCGGCGGGATCTGCACGCCCCGGTGGAGGACCGGAGCGGAGGCCTCATGGGTTTGTTTTTAAATGGTGGAGGGAAACAGTTCTGCTCTGCTAGGCGCGTCTCAATCTGGAGCGGTCAGAAATCTCGGGGAGGGGGAACCACTAGACCCCTCCTCCCACACCCGACTTGAACTGAGTAGTAACTGACGGGAGCCAAGGTCACTGGCAGCGGCAGAGCCAGAGTTAGCATCCAGAGCTTCCGACACGGTCCCCCTCTCTCCTCCACACCGGCGCGTCCTTCCTAGCACCCCCACCAGCCTAGGCCCATGCCTGCCCTCTGTTGCCCCGCCGGCCCCTCCAGCAGGTATCGATTGACCCTTAGAGAGGGCGTGTTCTGGTGTTCTCTGGACTCGGGTAGCGATCCGGGAGGGTTAGTGACCTGGAGAGGGTCGGCGACCCGGGGTTTGGGTCTTGGCTGAGGTTTCCTGCCCCTACAAGACCCAGGGTCTGCTTCCCATGTCATTCACCTTCTTGGTGTGTTTTCGCAGACCCCAGAGGTGGGAGGAGTGAGAACCCTGACCCCTAGTCCTGCTGGACCCAGCCAATGGGAGCCCAGGAAGTGACCCCACCCTGGGTTGCAGGTCCCTACCTGTGCGGGTCGGCTCGGTGATCAGCTTCTCTCTGGCCGTCTCATACTAATTTGTTGGTAGTTAGGAGGGAGAATCTTGGGTCTTCAGAGGAAGGGAGGCATTGGTTAAGTAGGGTACTCATTTCCCTCCCATGGGTCCCTCCCCCACTTGGTCACTGCTTTGGCCATTTTTAGCCCCTTTTCCTTTGAGCTGCTGACCTTTGGGACCTAGTTGAAAGTCAGAGTCAAGTGTGAACACTCACTACCCTGTCCTCTGGGACTTTGAGAGTACCCAGTTATTGAGACACGAATTTCACCCTGTGCCTAACTGGGAGTGTGGGGTGTCCCCTAAATATAGACTGGGAAACCAGAGCCACTTCTGCTCCACTCTGGTATTTCCGACCAGAAGGAGGGAGTAGGGTCTGGAGGTGTGGGCAAGTTTTGGGTTGGCATTTTGAAGAGAACTGGTGTCCTGATTGCTCTTACAAAACCCCTCCCCCTGGTTGGCCTGGGGCAGGAATGGCCCTGTATGTGTGGCCCCCTCCTGGGTCCTTCAGCAACTGGCCTTGTCCTGTTTCCAGAGGGGAAACCAGGAGTGTGAGTATGTGTGAGGGCAGGGAGGCACCCTGCAGACCTTGCCATCTCTTCACCCTGCCAGGCCACCATGGCAGAGCTGCAGGAGGTGCAGATCACCGAGGAGAAGCCGCTGTTGCCAGGACAGGCACCCCAGGCTGCCAAGGTTACTGGAGACCCTCTGGGTTCCCTGCCTGAATCCCAGACCTCTGCGCGGCTCCCTGGCTCCTGGCTTCCCGAGGACACAGCTCTCATTCTAACGCCCTGCCCTTCCATCTTCATTTCTACCCAGCCTGGGCCCAGGCACTGCAGCTGGGAGCCCAGACGCTTGTCACCGTACTAACCTTCATCCTCTCCTGTCTTTTTTGTCATCTCTTTCTGTCTTTGGTCTCTGTCGTCTCTCTTTACCTTCCTCTCATTGTCGGTCTGTCTCTCCACCCGTGAATCCCTGTGGGTGTGTGTGTCTATCTGTGTGTGTATCTCTCCAGGAGGCTGAGCTAGCTGCCCGAATCCTCCTGGACCAGGGACAGGTAACAGCTTGGGGACAGTCCCAGGGTGGGAGGAGGGGCTCTTCTCCTCCAGTATCAACAAGGCCCCTGCTGGGCCCCTCCTCTCCCCCTGTATTCCCTCCATCTCCTCTCAGAGTCCTGTGATACTCTCCACTTTTTCATTGTTTTCTACCCTCAAACCCGTCTTCCACTCTCATGTTTTCCTAAAATCTTGCTGTGGTCCTATTTTTAATTCTTGTTCTCCCTTCTGCCCCGTCCCCCTGACTTAAGTAGCTCCTTCTCCAGCCCCCTGCCCCCTCATCCTAACTCCTCCCTAATGGTGACCTGTTTTCCTACAGACTCACTCTGTGGAGACCCCTTATGGCTCTGTCACCTTTACTGTCTATGGCACCCCTAAACCCAAGCGTCCAGCGATATTCACCTACCACGATGTGGGACTCAACTGTAAGGATCTACATTTCTCCACTCCCCCCTTTCTGGGAAGAGGAGTAAAACCCAGAGGGGAAGTCAGATGGGCAGGCAGGGAGCCCGGTGGCATGTCAAGAAGTTCTGTGCCCTCAAACCAAGAGGGTGGGCTCCGACATGGAGACACTTTTGTCTGTCTGATCTGTTGTTGGGGTGATGTGGGTTCTCTTTAGATAAATCTTGCTTCCAGTCGCTGTTTCAGTTTGGGGATATGCAGGAAATCATTCAAAACTTCGTGCGGGTGCATGTGGATGCCCCTGGAATGGAAGAAGGGGCCCCCGTGTTCCCTTTGGGGTGAGAATGAGCTCCTTCCCCTTCACCAGACAAAAGCACAGGGCAGGTGTGGGGAAGCGTGGACCAGGGAGGAGGAAAGCGCATGCAGTGGCGATTCTGGGAGAGGTCAAGGAGGGCACCCTGAGGTGGGAGTGAGGGTGCGGCTTGGCATCTTCCCAAACACTCTTCTCTTTCCCAGATACCAGTACCCGTCTCTGGACCAGCTTGCAGACATGATCCCTTGCATCTTGCAGTACTTAAAGTGAGAGGCCGGGGAACCCTGCAATCCAACATTCTTTCTCAGCACAGGAGCCCCTTAGAACGTCTGTGTCCACTGTGGTTCCTGGGCTAGCTTTGGTCTCTGGCCTTGATAGGTTTTCTTTTTGTTTTTTTTTTTTCCTCTTCTATGCTTCTGCCTTTAGTGTTGAAAGGAAAAGTGATGAGTTTGGAAAATTGACTAGAGTCAGCATAATGGCTTTAATAGACTGAAGGAAGGAAAAGGAAGGGTCTGTGCTTGGCCTGGCCAAGGCTGAGGAAAACAGCTTCTCTGATGCGAAAGCCAGACAGGAAGACGTGGGGTGGGGGTGCTGGCCTAATCCCCGAGGAACCAGATAAACCTGTCTCTTCACTCCCACTCCTCTACATACACACCTGGTGAACTGGGAGCTCTGTGTAAGGGAGAGTGGGAAAGGAAGAAAAGCCACGCGAGTCTTCTTTATTGTGCAGAGGGAGGCACTGACTGCTGGGTCTTGTTCTTTGCTTTGCCTGTTCACACCAGTTCTGGTTCACCTCCTGCCTCTGTTTCCCTCCTTTTCTTCGTTGTTGACTGAAGTTCTGTGTTTTGATATCTTGCTTTGAGTTTTATTCTTCCTGTTCCTTTAGAGGAACCAGGAAGCAGAACAAGTCAAACTAGCTCCTGAAAGATGAGAATTGACAAAGAGCTATGCATATAGGACGGGAGTGTCTGGTTGATAGGTTGTTCCTTTTTACGATGCCAACTCTTCAAGAGAAAGGTGAGACTAGACTTCAGGGATTTACACTGACACCAGTGCCAACCTTTAGCTCCTTGATACCTTCCTGTTTACATTGTGAAGGGCCCTTGCTGTCCTCCTTTGTGCCTGTGGTCTTGGGAAGAAGGGTGAGAAGTTGAAAAGACTGGCCTGGGACAGGCGTTGGATACCAGAGGCCACAAGACTTGTCCTTTCCTTTTGTAGTTTTTCTACAATAATTGGAGTTGGTGTTGGAGCTGGAGCCTACATCCTGTCACGATATGCTGTAAGAAATCAAAATGCTAAAGAAAATTAATAACATGAAAACGCTCCCAGATAAGGCAAAGGAGGGTCTTGACAGATTAGGAGAACACTGATTGCTATTATGTTTGGTGGGGAGTATGAAGAAGTGGGGCGTCAGGTCCTGTGGGAGCCCAAGGGTGGGTTCAGCACAGTGGGGAGTGGTAAGACCACGATCTCTTTCTGATTTCCTGTCTTTTGCTGCTCTCAGCTTACTCACCCAGACACAGTTGAAGGTCTTGTTCTCATCAACATTGATCCCAATGCCAAGGGCTGGATGGATTGGGCAGCCCACAAGGTTTGGAGGCATCTGTGTTTGAAATCTAGAGTGGGGCTCCCCTCATACGGGTTTAGGTAGGATCTACTAGTGTAACTGAATGGACTCTGTACATCAAGGAAGGGGTGATGGGGCAGGACGGTGAAGCTGTGTCACTTTGCCTGGGTGTCATCTCTCCAAAACGTCTTAAACTTGCTTACCTGCTCTTTCCTCACAGTTAACGGGCCTCACCTCTTCCATTCCGGAGATGATTCTTGGACATCTTTTCAGCCAGGTAAGTGGTTGTGGAAGATGGCAGGAGTAGAGGGAATGAGCAGAGACTTTGGAATGGTTGGGGTGACTTTTTCAGGTAGAACAGGATCTGGAGAGGGAAGAAAGCTTGCCTTTATTTTTCCAGTAATTGTTGGCTTAGCTTCCCAACCTTAATGTATCTTGTTTCCTTTAGGAAGAACTCTCTGGAAATTCTGAGTTGATACAAAAGTACAGAAATAACATCACGCACGCGCCCAACCTGTACAACATCGAACTCTACTGGAACAGCTACAATAAGTGGGTTGCCTGTGTGTGAACATGTGAGAGAAGTAAATGCAGGAGGGGTAATTGGGATCATGAGAGGCACAGAGGAAAGAAGAGAGTTTGGGAAGTATGTGGTGTGCAAGGAGGGCAGGATTTGGTGTATAATTAGGACAGTTTTGGGACAAACCCAGTGGGGAGAATCGTGAGGCACTGCTTCTTTATTTGATTACTTCTCTTGGAATTTTGGGTTCCAGAGGTATGCTGATCTCTTGTTCCTTTGTCCTTCTGCCCTTAGCTGCCCTCTGACCAGAGATGTAGGGCACATTGACCGCAGAGATTGTACTTGGGATGTGCCACCAATATTTGACCATAAATAAGATAGATAGCTTCCCACAGGGGGTTAGCTGGGGAGAGAGCTTACGTTTGAATAGGTAGCATTGCCGACCTAACATTCCTCTCCTTGAATGTTCCTCTTTCCAGCCGCCGAGACCTGAACTTGGAGCGTGGTGGTGACGTCACCCTCAAGTAAGACACTTTGAAAGATAAGACTGACTTTGCTTCTTTGCCTGGTTCTACCCTAGGTGCTCCTTTCCCTTAGAAGGAGAGTGTTTTGCCTGTGAATTGCCCTGTTACCTGTCACCTCACCCTGTTTTGTGCATCGCCTCCCTGCAGGTCTTCCCCTTTGAATATTCTTAGTGGGGTTACAGGGACAAGAAGGCAGGGACCTTCCTGGAGCCAACATTTTCCTAGCTGCTCTTCTAAAAGAGATGGGTGAGGGAGTGGTAGGGCTCACTGCCTTCTCCTTGACACCGTGCCTCTAGATGTCCCGTGATGCTGGTGGTAGGAGACCAAGCACCTCATGAAGATGCAGTGGTCAGTAGGGGATTTGGGAGTGGTGAGGGGTGCTTGTGGACCAAGGGTGATGGAAATAAGAGTGTCATGCCAAGGGGTAGGCTCTATTGGAGGGAGGGAGATCAACTCTGGGACATTGAGAGCCTGGTGAGGGGGCTGATAGGGAAAGAGTCGAAGGTCAGGATCCCTTGGGGTGGAGGGGATCACAGAGAATGTGAGCTCATTCATTCTGCCTCCTAATTACCCCAGGTGGAATGTAACTCAAAATTGGACCCTACCCAGACCTCGTTCCTCAAGGTCAGTCATCCTACTCTGTGCCCAGCTTGACTTCTGGCCCCTTGGCTAGAGCTGTGTGTCCTCTCTAAATGTAGCTTGTATGCCTTCAGGGTTCTGCACGGTAGCATGTGGGGTGAATGAAGGAAGAAAAGGGGCTGGATAAGGAAACTTAGGGAAGAGACGCCTTTTTACCCTTTTGAATGGGCCATTTGATTTGTGTGTGGCTTATTTTTTTTTCTTTTTTTCCTTTCTTTTTCCTTTTGTTTGATGGCTCTCTTCTGAGCAGATGGCTGACTCTGGAGGTCAGCCCCAGCTGACTCAGGTGAGGCCCCTACCGTCCATGGGATGTGGGATAGGATATTAGTAGTTCTACACTCGGTCCTTTGTCACACACCACATTACTGCACAGCCATGGCCGTGAGATCCCCTGTGGCCTCCAGCCTCACCTCACCGCCTCCCTTTCTTTGTCTTACTTCCACAGCCTGGCAAGCTGACAGAAGCTTTTAAGTACTTCCTGCAAGGCATGGGCTACAGTGAGTATGGGGACCGAGGCTGCTTGAGGATGGGAGGAATGCATTCAGGGTGGGACCATTATGGGTTAATTCCTGGACTCAACACCATCTGCCAGACCAAGCTCATTGCCTGCCTAATCCCCCTTACAGCTCAGGTCTCCAGCCAAGCATCCCGCTGTAAGTTGCCAGCCTCCCTTCCCCACTCGTGCCTGACCACTTGCTTATCCTCTCTGCAGTGGCCTCATCCTGTATGACTCGTCTGTCCCGGTCTCGCACAGCCTCTCTGACCAGTGCAGCATCCATTGATGGCAACCGATCCCGCTCCCGCACTCTGTCCCAGAGCAGCGAGTCTGGGACTCTTCCTTCAGGCCCCCCTGGGCATACCATGGAGGTCTCCTGTTGAATGACCCTTTTCGCTGTGGTGTGGGACCCCGCCCTCATCTCCCGCAGCACTAACCTGGGAGGTGCATATGGGCACTGGGCCAGAGTAAGCAAGGAAAATGGGTGGATCTTGCAGGACGATGACCTTGATCTTTGATTGCTACCCTAACCTGACCTGTAACCTGTGACTTCCCCAGCTCCTGGGGGAGTTCTCCTAATATCTCTTAGGGACCCAGACCCCTAAGCTCTCCCCTCCCCCTTTCTGGTGTTACGGAGAAGGCGTGTACCCTCCCTCCCGGATCAGGTGTCTGTAGGCAAGGGATGAGAGGCTCTTGTAGTTGTCATGGTACCTCCGTCTGACTCTCCTACTTATCCCACATGTGCAAGGGCCAAGGGTTTGGGGCTGGGCTCCATTCGCCAAAGCTGATACGGCTTCTCATGAACTCTCCAGGTGCCTGGAGGGAATGGGTCTAAGTGAATGTGCCGGGGAAGGCTTGCCACTGGAGTTAGTGGTCCTTGGCATGTGACAGAAACATCCAGTATGTTTAAAAGTACGTTGTCATGAGAGCTGGTGAGTGCTGGATGAGTCTGGTGGAAGGGCTGGAGCTGGGGCAGTAGGAAGGGGCCTGGGGCCATTTGGCTGCACTAACTTTGATAGCTGTCAGTGTGTGTCTAGAGTGGGAAGGGGGAGGAGCCACGTTTGAGCCAGGCTGCTAGGGGCTTGGCCTAGGAGTGGGAAGGGCTACCCTGGGGTTCTGTGCACACTGCTACGTGTGGTGGGTGGTCTCCTGTCTCCTCCATCTTCTGCTGTGACAATAAACTGTAGAGGATCTGAGCACCGTTATTCTTGGTCTGAGTATGCCGGCATCGTGCCCTTTTTCCCTCCCTGTCCTTGCTCAACTCTCACATTCTCTTAAAGTGACATAAAGTATGAAAGAGGGTGAAGATCGCATGAACACATCACAAAATCTCACCACATTGAAACTAGCCCGTTCCAGTAGGATGATACTGTTCTTCCTACTGATAATCCACTCCCCTCACACCGTGGGATCAAAACCAGGCCCCTCACACTGAGCTACATCCCCGGCCCCTTTTAATTTTGGGATAGTCTCACTAAGTTGCCCAGGCTAGGCTTGAACTTTGATCCTCCTGCCTCATCTCCCAGAGTGCTGGGATTATGTGTGCCACCACATGTAGCTTGGGGCTTAGTATTTTTAAGCTTAGGAAAGAGGAGTTTCTTAGATTATAGAAGATTTCCTTATCAGTTAAAGATAATTGAGAAGGTGTATAAAATTTCAGAGCACCCTCCAATATTATGATCTTTGAGATGGAAGTAAAGGATGCTGATAAAACGTCCAAGGCTGTCTTGTAGCTCACCTTCCTGCAGGTTGCTCCTGGGGACCATCTGGATTCCACTTCTCACGGTTTAGTGCAACCAGTAGACCAGACCCAGGATGGTTCTACAGCGCTTGGGCTGCTCAGAGTTCATCCCATTCTGCAGTCTTCAGGAGGGTCCCAGCAAACAATGTGGTTATTCCTCTCAGGAGTTCTTTCTTCATGGGATCCGTAGGATCTGGGAAACAGTCAGACCATGTTTTGGGGTCTCTAGGAAGCTTTTTAATAAACATGAAAATAAGAGGAAAAATTGAGATATCTTGTGGCTGTTGCAGGTTGATGTTGGGCTCTTGAGGCACAAGAAGCGAAGGTGAGAAGGCACTTTATGCCTTTATTGGCAGGAATACTGTGTGGAGTTGAACAAGTCATTACAAGTTTATGTTATGGAAACCCGACAGTGAAAACTAGGCTAAGGACTGATGCAGCTGGGTGCAGGTTTCTTTCTTTCCTCTCTCTCTGTCTCTCTCTGTGCTGAGTGTTGAACCCACAGCCTCACAAAAGCTAGGCAAGGGCTCTACTACTGAACTGTATTCCTACTCCTTTTTAGGAATTCCAGGCATGTGCAACCCTGCTTTGCTTGCTCTTATTTTTATATTTGTTTAATTTATTGAGATAGAGTTTCATGTGGTCCAGACTGGCCCTGAATTGTGTAGCCCAGGCTGGCCTCAAACACAGGATGATCCTTCTGCCCCAGCTTCCTGAGTGTGGGGATTATAGGTGTGCACCACCATGCCTGGCTTGTGCGGTGCTGTGGAATTGAACTCAGGGCCTTGTGAATGCTAGGCAAGCACTTTAACCACTAAGCAACATCTCCAGATATTGTCTCTAGCCAGGGTCTTGTTCTGTAGTCTAGGCTGCTCTTTAACTCACTGTGTATCCCAGGCTGGCCTTGAATCCATGGCAGTCTTCTTGCCTCAGCCTCCCAAGTGCTGGGATTACAGGCATGCACCACTGTGTCTGGCTTATGTGGTGCTGGGGAATCAAACTCATGGCCTTGCACTTGCTAGGCAAGTGCTCTATTCTTCTAGCCTTCTCCTCTCTTTTTTGAGACATAGTTACCACTGCTCCTGAGCTCACTATGTAGCCAAGGCTGGCCTCAAACCCCACAATCCTGCCTCAGCCTCCTAACTGCTGGCATTACAGGCACTGCAGTCTTATGCCACCAACCCCAGTAATCCCTTTCTTTGTTTCTTTTTTCCTTAGTTTTGAAAATCCAATCTGGGCTACATCCTCAGCCCACAGTCTATGTAAATGTGGTAGTCAAAAGCTTGGGGTGGGGGAGTGTAGGAGCTGGAGCTGTTGTAGGAATGTTGGGTGACCACACGCACAGCAGGTGGGCAGCACAGAATGAGGAAATGCCACGTAGAAGAGCAGGAACAGCATAAGTAGAACTAACCGGGTCATCAGTGCCTAGGCATACCATGAGGTAAGAGCGCAGAACCGCAGCCACCATCAGCTTTTACCGGCAACAGCTCCTGTGCTACTTGATGGAAGGGAAGGCAGGTCTTTTCTGCATTTCTACGTACACAGGTAATACCATTAGCGGATAGTCTTCAGAAGTGGGGTGAAACTGGTCCTGCTGGTACAGGCCTATACACACACCAGTCTAGGAGGCTGAGTGAGGCAGAAGGATTGCAAGTTTGAGTCCGGCCTGAGCAACTTAGCAACAAGAACCTGTCCCCAACCCCCCCCCCCCAAAAAAAAAAAATGGGGATGTAGATCAGTGTGAAGGCCCAGGGCTCGATTCTCAGCCTCTCTTCTGTCTCACACACCTTAGCAGTGCGCACACGCACACACACGAGAGCTAATTCCAGGACTAGGTACGCCATGTGTGCTTGTACCTATCACAGTGAGTGTGTGCAGTGGGTGGTAACTGTGTATGTGTGTCCTGTAGATGTCCCTACACAAGAAATCTAAGCAGTAGAAGGAACAAAGCCCCACTGGCAGCGAGGTGGATGGGGACTTGTTGTCCTTGGCTGACCTCCCTACTTTGTTGGTCCTAGACATTCCCATCCTGCCCGTGGAGACACAGTGCCCTCCTGTGGCTTGCAGCGTCCTTCATGACTTCCCCCAGCTTGCAGGTCTTTCTGTCGGATTCCTTGTTCTTTGTGGTTCTGCCTGGTGGCTGGGTAGGGAGGCCCTGATACTGTGGCCCACAGTTTGTGCCCATTTTCAAGATCAGAACTCAGAGGCTGGGGCAGCGTGTGGGGAGGTGACCTGACAGAAGCTGAGTCCCAGAGGCCCTCCTTTCTGTCCACTGCAGTCTTACGCTGCTCTCTCTCTCTCTCTCTCTCTCTCTCTCTCTCTCTCTCTCTCTCCCATTCCCAAGGAGTATGAGTGCTTCTCACACTACAGGGACAGAAGCTCAAAAGAGCTAAAGGAACATTCGAGGAGAATAAGGCTAGAACAGAGTGAAAAGAACCTTATGGTTTCAGCTTGAAAATTCTGATCTCATAAAGAGATTTCCAAGCATGAGTCCCAGGAGGTCCAGCCATGCACAGCAGAATGACGTTTGGTTCAATAATGGATCACATATACAGCAGTGATCCCGTAAGAGTGTATTGCTTAGTGACATGACAGCTTTCTTAGTTGCATAAGCACACTATTATAGTCCCACAGTGACAAAATGACCTAAGAATGCATTTCTCAGAAACTTATCTCGTCATTGAGCAATGTATGAGTGTGTCCACAAAACAGTGAAACCTAGTGGGAGGGCTAGCTGTACTTCCTGATGGTCAGGGTAAATGCCAGAGTGGGAAACACCACTTGCCAGAGAGATTTGAGAGCTAACTGTAAAATGAGAGTCAGTTCTGAGTGGAGGCAGGGGTATGGAGCCAATGGCGCCCAGAACACCATTACGATTTGCATTATAAATTATTTCTACTTTCTCTTTTCACTGACATCAGTTTCTCCCACACTGGAGAAATATGTAATAAATGTAGAATACATTTTGTATTGGACATCCAGCAAATCTAAAGATAGTAACTCAAAACACAAAACTTTATAAGCCTATGCCACTGGAGACTCTGGGAGACAGAGGCAGGAGGACTGCCAGTTTGAGCTCAACCCTAGACAAGCCAACAACTTGGAGGGACCTTGTCTTAAAATCAAAAAATCTTAGAGATTTTTAGGATGTAGCTCAGCGAAAAGGTTCTGTGCTCAATCTCCAGTACCAAACAAGCAAGCAGGTGAGCAGACAAACCAACCCCGAAATAAGAAAAATTAATCTATGACCAGGATTTTGTAAGCGTCTCTACAGATGGTGCTGGGGTGCAATCCTTCCACGCACCCTCGTTGCTTCTCATCTGCTAGGAGCGACGTGCTCCCTACTCAGGCCAGGTGAGGATGAGAGGGTGGCGGGCTGGTTGGCACACTCCACATACCAACCCACTCAAATTCTCGCAGCTGTTCGTTGTACTTCGTCAGACAAGAGCCTGGAGCAAGGGACTACTTCCTGCTGTGAGGAAGGTAAGACACTGGCACTGTGCTTCAGGGAGGGGCGACATGGCACAGATGGCCTCTTGAACGTTAGTCTGGAGTTCTGTTGTTTTGCTCTTGTGCCTTATGGGATGTGCGTACTGCTATAAGTTGACTCCAGACTGATTTCTTCCCCTGCTCCTGTATATTCTCTAAATTGTGATCTTGCTCAGATGAGATCCCCCACCTCTCTTCACAAATTCTCATCCTCCAGCTGCAATATCCAGACCAAACCTCCAGTTTAAAAGCAAAGATGGGGGTGGGGGGCCTGGAGGAATGGCTCAGCAGTTAAAGCGCTTGAGCAAGCGCTAAGCCAAGTGCTAAGTACCTGAGTTCGATTCCCCAGCACCACATAAGCTGGGCGTGGTGTCGCACGCCTGTAATACCAGCACTCGGGAGGCTGAGACAGGAGGATTGCTGTGAGTCCAAGGCCAGCCTGGGCTCTGAAGTGAATTCAGGACCAGCCTGGACCACAGAGCAAGACCCTGTCTCACCCAAAAAAAAAAAAAAAAAAAAAGCAAAGATGGGAAGGGCATAGCAGTTAAGAGTTCTTGCCTCGCAAGTGCAAGGCCCTGAATTCTATTCCCCAGCACCACATAAGCTGGTCATGGTGGTGCTTGCCTGTAATTTCAGCACTAGGGAGGCTGAGGCAGGAGAACAGCTGTGAGTTTGAGTTCGGGATCAGCCTCTGTCTCAAAAAAATAAATAAATAAATAAATAAATAAAGGTGGGAAGTTCTAAAGAGTGACGTTAGAGAAAAATTTATTGATGGCAGAATTAGAAAGCTGCTTCTAGGAAGGGGAGAATTGTAGGAACTCATGTGCGAGGGGAAAATGATTGGGTGTAGAAGGGTGACAGTGATTGAGATGTGACGATTGTCCCACATGCATTCTCTCCTGATTGTTCCAACTGACTTCCCATCATCCCTCCTTCTAACTGGCATGTCTTTCCTACTTTTCAATGTCATCATTCCAGTTATCTTCTGGTATAAGCTCTCTCCTAGCCTCCCTTTCTCTATTTTTGTGGTACTGGGGATCAAACTTAGGACCTTCACACTGATCTACACCCCCGGCCCCAGCCCTTGCTCTATTTTGATTTTGAGGCAGGATGTTCCTAAAATGCTTAAGTTGTTCAGGCTAGGCTCAAACTTGCGGCCCTCCTGCTTTGCTGGGATTATAGGTATGACTGGTTATGACCAGTCTCTTAAGGCTGAAGAATGAACCAAACTCATTCTTGTGTCTGGCTTCTAGTTGCTGCACTCTAGCTGTCCCAGCTCTCCCTTCTGTTCTATGATTCTTACACTTGCTCTCACTTCACCCTTTTATTCTGCCTCCTCCATTCTTCCTCTTCTTTTAACCTTTCTTTTTCTCATTTCTTTTTCTTCCTTCTTCTTTCTCTTTCTTTTTGGTATTGGGGACTTAACCCAAGGCCTTCACATTGAGCAACATTCTTAACCCTTAAATTTTTTTTTTTTCATTTTTACAGAGTCTCATTAAGTTGCCCAGGTGAGCCTCCAACTTGTGATCCTCCTGCCTCAGCCTTGTAGAATACTGAGATTACAGGTGTGTCTCACTGGATCCAGCTCAGCGTTTTTTTTTCTTCTTCTTCTTTTAAAAACATATTCACTGTCATCATCTTCTCCATTATATCCCTCTCTGTTTCCTTTTCCTGGTTCTAGTAGTCTCCCTTGACGCTATAAGAAGCCACACATGGACTTATTTCAGCTCTTGATACAAGATGGTTCAAACTGAAGGTGGTTCTGGTCTACTTGGTAAGAATTTTGTGCAAAGGAGATGCAATCTATCTGGGATGAAGGCTTTGAATAGCTAAAGGTAGAGGAGGCTAAAGGTGAAGCCAAGGCTCATGTGCTGGAGGAAGGCAAAGGACATGATTCAACTGCGCTTGAACTATCCCAGCCTCCGCCTCATCTACCTCAGATGCTGATAGCATCGGTGACCCAGAAACGCAGGGCAGAGCCTCAACTGTCCAACGAACTTCTCTAAAGTCCTCTTGTAGTCACACAGATCTGTCCTGAAAAATCACTCTTTGTCTTCTCTATAATGGTGCTCTCTTCGATTCATCCCTGGGCAAGTCCTGCAAAATCACTTAGGTTCAAAGTAGCAGACAATGGACGGCACGTGACACTTCTTTCACCCTCCACAGCTCTGCTGCGCTCTATGTCCCAGGCTGGCCTGTCCGCAAGGTAGCAACAGACACTGTGTCCTCTGGCTCCTGTCTGGGTTTGCCACCCTGAAGATACTGAAGTAGATTGAAGACTAGGAGTGAGGCTATTTTCCTGGCCTCTCACTGTTGGGTCCTTGTAGTTGGCTGCATTCTTCTGCCAAGCCCTTTTTCTTTTTTCATTCTTTTTTTCTTCTCTTTTTTTCGGTGCTGGAGGATCAAGCCCAGGGTCCTCTCACTGAGCTGCACTGAGCTAGACCATTTTCATTCTAAGACAGAGTCTCTAAGTCACTAAGTTGCTATTTTGCCCAAATCCTCCTGCCTCAGCCTTCCAGACTACTGAGATTATAGGCTCCTCTTCAGCTCTTATTGTACTGCATGGCCCTATCTAGTTTCTGGTAACTAATGACTTTCTCCCAGCCAAGGAAACGGCACTGTTAATATTCATCCCCAGGATACTGCACCATTTCTTGTTTTGTCCGAATCTCACACTGTCCTTACTAAACACTCCCTTTACCCAACTTGCCCCTGCTGCCTGCCTCCTTCTAGAGTCCTCGTGTACAGGGTGGAAGGTGAGAGGGGTGAGGGTCAAGCTGAGGAAGAGGAGAATCCATAGTGAGCTCTTCCTAGAATCACAGGAACGTGGGTTAGAAGCCCAGGTGGCTGAGTGACCAAATTACTTAACTTTCCTGAATGCCACTTTCCCTAGACTTAATGACAGGGATCCTATCTACCCATCAGGGGCTGAAAATGAAATGATGAGTGTGAAAGAAACAGCACAGTGCCTGGCACGCAGCAAGTGCTCGGGGTGCAGGAGGATCATTGTTACAGACCTGGTACTGCTCTGAATGGAACTTGATGTCATGGAACTTAACAGTGAAAATAGGATGAAGCTTAGGGAAAAATATATATATATTTTTTGGAGAAAAGGTCTAGCTCTGTAGTCTAGGCTGGTTGTGAACTCACTATGTAGCTCAGGCTGGCCTCGAATCCACAGAAATCCTCCTACCTCTGCCTCCTGAGTGCTGGGATTACAGGCGTGCACCACCATGCCTGCCACCAGGGAAAATTTTTCCTGAGTTACACAATTGCCTCTCTCTCTCTCTTTTATCCATCCATCCATCCATCCACCCATCATGTACCGTGTGTCCATTTTGCTCCATGCTTACCTTTCCAGCGCTCCCTGGATGTGCACTGGGGAGGAGGCTTCAGTGTTTTCCTCTGTGGGGAAGAGGAACACAGAAGAGACAGAAACGCGAGGATGGGCCCCACGTGAATGCTGCTGGAGCTTCTGCACTGAAGACAGTAGAAGGGGCAAACTGTGAGGATGACTGAGCTCCCAAGTCAGATCTTCTCTGTCCCGATTTCTCTTCTGAGAACACCTTCCCCGTCTAAAGAGGAGTAGGGGGCCAGGCGAGAGTCTTCTTGTTCCTCAATTCCACACAATAGGCTTTTGTGTTCGTCCTTAGCAGTTTTTAAAGGAAGGAACACATTGCAGAGGTTACTCAGGTAGCAAGCTACTACACTGTGGTAGCACTGTGGGTATTTATCTTTTATCTGGGGTCTTTTTATCTCTCCCAAAACACTGCTTTTTAATCCCTCAGCCTGAGGCAGCCGGAAGGAGACAGAGGCTCAAAGAATACCAGTAGTGTTCCAGAGGCCCAACAGGGTTCAGCGAGGACAGTAGGAAGCCAACAGAAACAGGCTCCATGAAGCCTGAGGATGTCACGAGGACGCTGGGTGCACAGTGGTGGCCGATGGTGGGTACTGAGCACGGGGGAAGTGGTTAGTCTGGGAAGAAATACTGAACCTCTACCTCTGTGCTTAAAACTCTTTCTCTTTAAATGCTGGGAATGGGGGCTCATCTCTTAACCCCTGTGGGTAGGGGTGGGAGGAGGCTGCTGAAATTTCAGCAATGCTTTCATGCCTGGGAGAATGGCCTCCAACTGACAAAGTGGAGAGGTGCCCTGTTTCCAGAAGAAAATACTGCACCTAACACTTGTTCCTTGGCCTACCAGGCAGCTTCTAGGCAACCAGAAGGAAACAATCTGGCTGAAGAGGAGTGGTACAATGGGCATTTTATTACACACAGTAGCATAAAGGGGACAAGAGGCAAATCTGGAGTAATGGTCAATATACCACTTCTCCAGTTACTGGGCACTCAATCCGAACATCCTTTCTCAGTCTCAGAGAGAACTGGGATCTCACGTCGGTGAAAGTCCATGGAGACGATGCCAGTGAATATCACTGTTTTAGTGAAAAAAATGCCTGAGGACCAAAGCTCTTAAGGGGAGTTTCTTTTGGGTGAGAAAAGTTCCTTCTAGAGAGGCCCATCAGGTAAGTCAGAGTCTCTTAGGCCCATAAGGCAATAAGCGCCATGAAGGTGAAGCCAATGGCTACACAGCCCCACTTGGCCAGAGGGATCTCATGGCTACTTAGTTCCCGGGGCAGAATTTCTAGGAAGGTCACGTATAGGAATGTGCCAGCTGCGACACCCTCTAATACGGCTTGTGCTAAGCCCTTTCCTTCGCTGGAGTCCCCTGCAGCTATTGTCAGCCCTAGGCCTAGGCCCAAGGGGGACATAAGAGCCAAAGAGAGTATGGAGAATATGGTCCATCGTGTTCCAGTGCCAGTCTTCATCAGCCGCAGTGCTACGCCAAACACCACAAGCCCCTTGTGAGCCAGGACGGCAAGACAGAGCTGCACAGTGGCTGCTACCGTTGGCTGGAGCCCCACAGCTAGACCTTCAAACACCGAGTGAAAGGAGAGTGAGAGCAACAGGACAAAAGCTCGAAGGGGCCTCTTTGAAGGTGACGGTAGGGACTCGTGGCTGTGGAATCCAAGGACATGATTCCCAGCCCATTCCTCCTCCTGTACCGCTGACGGTCCAGCCGTCCCAGGACAGCACTGTGAGGCCAGTGACTCCAAAAAGAAGACGAAGAAAAAGCCCAGCGAGATGATGAGCTCTCCATATGGGTACTGCACCTAGAAGAGAAAGACAGGCTGTGAGGTGGGACAGGCGGGGACACAGTCCCATGGGTGGACAGTGGGATCAGGAGATTGACAAGAATGGGAAGACGTACCATGGCCTAAAACAAAGGGCGGGATACAAAGCCAAGAGGAGGTAGGCGATAGGGAGAATGCCAGAGCGACCAGGAGACGCATTATCGATAGGGTTAAATATAGGAAAAAACAAGCAGGCATAGTGGCACCGGCCTGTAATTCCAGCACTCTGGGAGGCTGAGGCAAGAACACTGCCAAGTTTGAGCCCAGCCTGGGCAACAAACACCTCAGCAAGACTCTGTCTTAGAATAAAAATAAAAAGGGGCTAGGGATGCAGCTCAGGGTGAAGGCCTTGGGTTTAATATCCAGGTAGGAAGAAAGAAAGAAAGAAAAAAAGAAAGAAAGAAGGAAAGAGAAAGAGAAAGAAAGACAGACCGACTCCCCCAAAAATGTGACATCATTTTGTCCAGGGAAAGAAAGGAAAAGTAAAACAAGAACTTTTTTTCTGGGGACCCATTAACACAAAAGTCCGGTTCCTCTATCGTCTCTAGTCTAAGCTGGAAAGAGAACATTCCTGGTATTCCTCACATTCTTTCAGAAGGGTTTAGGTATGAAAGAAACGCTGGTTCTCTTCACCCTCCAGATACAGGCTGGTGAGAGATACTCACAAAGGCTGAGTCAGCATCATCATAAGAATCTCCTTTGTTTCTTGTCCTGTTCTAGGGCGAAAATATAGTTATTAGATGGGAGATGGAATAGCTGAGCTTCCTGCCCTTTTTTAAAATTTTGCTTTCTTAGAGCCCAATTTAACCCTATTTCACCATCACACACACACACACACACACACACACACACACACACACACACACACACACACACAGAGCCTGTTCCCATGTTCTTCCTGTCTGGCTGTAGGTCTACCTATCTATCTATTACCCATTTTTATTTGTGGTACTGGGGATCGAACCCAGGAACTTTGTACTGAGTTATATCAACAGCCCTCTTCATTTTATCTTGAGTCCAGGTCTCGCTAAGTTAGCGAACTGCAAGTTGCCCAGGCTGATTCTTTTGGCTCAGTGCTCGGGTTACCTGTACGCTTCCACATCCAACTCCACCCTCGTCCTGGCCATCATTTCCCCTCTTTCTTCTCTTGGCTCTCCGTATCATTCAGTTCTCACAGCCTTTCAACTCAGCACCTGCTGCTCACCTGCCCCATGAACTTCTGGATCTCTGACTCAATTCCCTCCAGGGCTTCAGCAGTCATATGCATGAAACCTGCTCCCAGGAAAACACCAGCAGATGTACAGCCCAGGAGGTTGAGGACCCGCCGGTGCCGACCTAATGAAAAAATAGAAGTTACGATCAGTTGTTTATGAGGAGATAAACAAAGATGACTAAAGAGTATCCTGAGCTTCAGGGTGGTAAGAGAATTAGAGAAAGAAATCAGGACAAGATTGAGACAGATGTGGATTCAGGGATAGAGATGGGGCTGTACCTGTAGCTGCCTCAATCTGGAACCATTTGGAGCAGGTGGGAATAAGGCCACAGATGAGGGTGAGACCCAGCAGGGCACACAGGCAGCCAAGCTTTATGCCTAGCAGTGGCTCCATCTCTGCGGTGCAGGACAAGCAGAGGCCTCGGAAAGACAAACGGAGCTCAAGTGGTAACTCAGGTGATCGAAGCTGGCCTTTCCCTACTCCCAGTTTCAGGAGACTGCTGGCGTGCTCCTGTTCTGGGTTGCCTCTGCTTGCGTAGCACCGCATAGCTGACTAGGGCCCTGCCCCGGCCACCCTCCTCCCCTTTAAGTGGAGGCCCCTCCCCGGCTCACGCCTTCTTGAGCTTCCAAACCAGAAACTCCAGACTCCTTGCCAGGCACCGCTCCATGCTGTCCTCTCTTCAGTGCTGTGACTAATCTAAGAGCTCCACATTATCTTTTTGGTTTTTTTTTTTTTGAGACAGGGTCTCACTCTGCAGCCCAGGCTGGCCTGGGACTCAAGGCAGTTCTCCTATGAGTACTTAGCACTTGACTGCTGAGCCATTCCGCCAGCCCCTTTGGACAGTCTTAGTTCACATATAAGGTTGGTCTGACAGAATGAGAAAATCCATGGTAGTAGCTACTTCCCAGCTTGTTTCGCCTGGGGACAACCTGGTCCTACCACACTTAAGACATCTGATACAGGCCTGCCATACCCTCTCCAGCCCATCCCGAGCCTTACAGGTGGCTATGCTGATACCTGAACTGAACCCTTTAAGAAGGGATTTGGGGCCACTTGGGATAAAGGAGGTAGGGCTGAGAGGTGCAGCTGTTGCCACTATGGGAATTAGCAGGTGAGGGGACTCCCCTGTCCTGTAACTCCAGAAAATAGCTCCAGGCATAGAAGTCTAGCACGGACTGGAGTTTTCTAGTATTGCAACACAGATACTGTCACAACTGATTGTGTCTGCTTCTGTAAGCCCCCACAGTGGAACAGGCCTTTTGTATTGTAAGAGGTTTGAACTATTCTACCACCTTAAAGTTAAAAATAAAACAGATGGACCACGTTCCTTCTTTCCTCTATTCAGGGTGACTCCGTCCCCGTTGCCATTCCTGTAATTTTCAATTGTTAACCATGTTATTTCTGCCCAGTGGTTTGTTAGGTATCAGTAGTTCCTCAAAGTCTAGAGACCTTGATTTTTTAAAAAAACTTAACAGAACAGCCAATTTGTGCCCTAAGATGCCCCTTTTGTACCCTTTTTCCTTCTATATATCAATCACACTTGCTGAGGTAAGGCAGATTTGAGGTGTGTCCCTGTATCTTAGTAAATTCCTTCTTGATTAACTTTCTCTACTCTAAGTGTTAGTATTTAGTGGTTGACTGGCCGCTACACTTTGGGTACACAAACCTCAGTTTGGGTTTGTTCATTAACATATGCTGATATAACTGTGGGAGAGATACTCTGAATTTCTAGATAAAGTTACCCTCCCCATGAAACAGGAAGACTTATGAGAAGAAACAAACTGAGTAAACAGAGGAATCCTGCCTGGATATGTGTGGTGGATCTGAACAATCTGATCCTGACGGAGGTCAATTTTGAGAGAAATGTACTGGAGAAACTCTAGGGTAACTGAGGGAACTGGGAGGGGGAAACAGCAACCAGGCCTCTGCCAGGCCCCTCTTCAGGTGGTCTACATTACAACCCTGAGAGCAGGTGAGACAGGCCTCAGAGAGAAGCTTCCCCCACTGTCCCAGATTATGTTCCCAGGAAGTCCCAGTCTGCAGCAGAAGCAGCAGTATAAGAGAGGGTGAGCCTCAGATACGGCACAGAAGATCTCAGGATTCTTATGACAGGCCAGGCGAGGCCAACAAAATTCACTTCCATCTTTAAAAATTTATTATTAAAGCTTCAAACAAATATGAACATAGAGTGGCACCAACCCTTCTTTCCTGGATTCCAGGTAGCTCTACCCTCGGCAGGTATGGTCAAAGAAAACATTAGTTACATGTTCTTGTCAACTCTCAGGCGACTCTTGAGCAGGGGATGGTGATAACTCAGACGGCGTAATCACAGGTAAAAGGTCTCCCCAGGAGCTAGCACGGGCACAGCGATACAAATTCCTATGAAAGAGAAATAAGACATCAGTGTGGGCCACAGGTTCTTGCCACGTCATACTAATTTTGGTCACATCTCATATACCTGCCATGCCGGTGGGCTGTGATGACGGCATGCTGCCTATGCCCATCTGGACAGCACAGGTGACAATGCACATGGCGAGGCCGTTTAAGGACAGGCTGTGTGATTCGGGGCCAGCGATCACCCTTCTCTGGATATCCCCGGGCAAGGATCACCATGGAGAACTTTTCCTCCCTTGGTTTCTTGTTCTAAGGTAAGAATACAGACAGTTCAGAAGAAAACATCTGAGAGCTGGGATTGCAGGTGCGCGGCCCTTGCCCAGCCCTGATTCCCTTTTCATATTCTGTAAGTCATATGCACATAGGCTCTGAAGCTCCAGACTATTCTATGAATCCTCTCATTCATCCCACCTGACCTGTCTTCCTTCTGCTTTCCTGGGCTGTTTTCTCCCTGCTGGAACATTCCCAGGATACATACCCAGCTGAAGGGGATGGGATGGTAAGCCTGGGAGAAGCTGCAGGCCAAGGGCTTAGCGGCCGTCAGCTGAGGGCATGGATGTTCATGGGGACACTGCATACAAATAAAGACATTAAGTAAGATAAAACAGCCATCAGTCATAAAATTTAAGAAGACAGAGTCAAAAGGGTTAGGGAGAAAACGCAGGAACAGGGGGAAGGGGGAGATGCACAAATTAGTAGGTAAAGCGGAAAGGACACAAAATAGTGGAGAGTGGCTTAGCTGTATTGTCTCCGTTACCTGGCCACATTCAAGTTCAGAACTGTGTACTAAAACAGGCTGAAGTAATACTTACTGGGGCAAAAACAAAGCCAGGACGAGGGTCCAGAGGTGCCTTCCCTTTCCCCTGCAATCAAAGAAATAAAGCTGGGCTTGCAGGGTCTATTTATATAATTTAATCTTTGCACCTGGGAAATTGAGGACTTATCATTCAATTTTAATAAGTCATAGCCTCTGAGTTAAGCTGGCCATTATCTCTAATGCTCCAGACAAAGAACTTCTCTTTGGAGCAGCAGGAAGAGATCTGGCACATAGTACGGGACTCTTTCTTGTCAGCAACCTCCGCTCTCAAAAAAATCCCACTCTAGGACAATTAAATTCTCTCCTACAGAGAAAAGGTTCTTGGCTCATCAACACCCAAGATTAGGGGCTGAAGGAATGGCTCAGAGCAGAGGTTAAAGAGCTTGCTTAGTTAAGTCAAGTGCTAAATACTGAGTTCAATTTCCCAGCACCACATAAGCCAGGCATGGTGGCACATGCCTGTAATCCCACCACTTGGGAGGGAGAGTGAGACCCTGTCTCAAAAAACCAAAACAAACCAAACCAAACAACCAAACAAGGTTGGACAACTTCTTTTTTTCCAGTACTGGACACTGAACTCAGGACATTACACACACTGGCAAGTGCTCTACCACTGAGCTATATCCTGATCCCTTTTTATTTCAAGACAGGGTCTTGTCAAGCTCTCCCAGCTGGCTTTGAATTTACGATCTTCCTGCCTCAGTCTTCCAAGTAGCTGGGATTACAGATGTGTAGTACTGTGCCTGGTTGAATCTCTTTTTTTTAAGAGTGAGAGAGTAAGCAAATTTCTCTGCCCAACTCTGCAGTGAGCAGTGTAAAAGCAGCCAGGGACTTGGCGCCAAATGCTGTCCTGTATTAAAATGACTTTATTATGTTTAGTTTCCTGGGAATCACCCTTACAGTGTATGAGAGAGTATCTTCAGTTTTCAAGGGAGCAACAGTAACGGGTGACAGCTGGGGTTCGAAGGAGGACAAGACACTTTACCTTAAGGACCAAGTCCCTGGCATCCATGAGAAGGCGATGCCCAGCTTTTGTTCCATTCTCTACCAAGACCTGTTTACAAATGGGGGAAATCAACAGCTGCTGTGAAGTACAGGAAAGCATGTCAGTTCCTCTCTCAGACGATTGCCGGACAGAGTAGGGTCCAAACAGGAAACGGGCATTCTATGTAAGATGGAGATGCCAGGCCTGATAGCTCACTCCTGTAAATGCATCACTTAGAAAGGATGAGGCAGGAGGATTCCAAGTTCAAGTTCAGCTTGGGTAATTTAAGCAAGACGCTGCCTCAAAATAAAAATTAAAGAGCTGAGAAGGTATGTAGCCAGTGCCAAGGCCCCAGGTTCAGGCTCCAGCATCACCAAAAAGATAGGGGAGAAGATTCTAAAGATAAGACCTAGAGGTCTATAAAAGAGAAAATGTGCAAAAAAAACGTAAGGAGGGCAGGCATGAAACCTTCATGAAGCTGCTTTAAGACTTGAGAAGAAAAAGTTTCAACTTACCAGAAAATGGTTTGTTTTACGCCACAAGGTTTGAACTACCTCACTGCAGTCAGCCTTGCTGGGCAGTTCGCTAAGGGCAAAGGCTGATACCACCACATCGAACTGTACCTGAGGACCAAGGCCAGGAACATTAGAGACCAGACACCTCCCGCTCCCAAGAGCACTGCCACTTTCCACATTCAGAACACCCTGGACACTGCTACTTGCCTTGGGTGATACAGGTAGAAACTGTCTGAAAAAGACACCTGGCACATAAGGCTCCCCTGAATCTGAACCACCTGTGGAAGACAGAGACATGGCAGCTACGAGTGCGTATGAAGTTTACCGTCACTGGTAAAGACTAAGGAGACACCCAGAGACAAACACGGCTCTTAGCACTAAGAGACACACTAGGGCAGAGTGAGACGCGATACAATTGGCAAATACTAAACAGAACAGGGTGAATGCTGACTCTCTTGTTCCGTAAACCCCACTCAACCCATCCACAGGCCTGCAGAGGCCCCCACACCCTCTACTTGACCACAGTACCAGAAGGAACCTGGGCTCACCGTGACTTCGGCTCTCTCCTTTACTTTCCAATGCAACAATCCTTCTGGTGTTCCTATGTATTCCTACTTCCCTCAGCGTTGGGAGAGCCCTGCCTTACAGCATGTTCTTACCTTTCAGGAGTTTTTCTGCCAAATCCAACATGGCAGCTGAGGAGTCCACACACACATATTCACGTATGCTCGGACCCCAAGTACTATGAGCAGCCCTGAGACAGCAAAGTAAAAACCACCAAGTCTTACACCGCTTGTCCATGCTACCACATGATGAAAACCATCAATTTTTATGGCAAAGAGTCATCCTGACAAGAGACCCATTCACTTCCAACCTCATCCCTAATGAAACATGGTGCCATGTTAACACAGCTAGAAAGCTAACACTATTATTTTCTTCTTTCATTTACAACTCCTGAAAAAAGGGCAGACTAAAATAATATCTACTGTAGCAAAAATAAAATCTCTGATTGATATGTAAAACCTATTCCCTATGGTAAATTCTTCTCCTTTTTAGATTTCCTAACCATGGGCTTTTTTTACCTGACATTTCTTCAAGTTTTGGCCCCGTTCCATTAGCTTTCTTCTGCCTTGCCAAATTCTTTAGAAACATTCTCATTCCCAACTTTCCTATTCTCCCTCTGGTTTCTCAGTCTCTTGTTGCCAAAGTAGGGTAAGTATGGCTCTTTAGACACAGAGAAAGATAGGGCTAAAGAAAGTTACTCACCAGGTGACTGAACCAGTACCAGAGCCAAAGTCCATCAGGGTTTGGGGCTGAAAGTCTGGAATTCGAGCCTGGATCTGAAGAAACAAAAGACACCCCACAGAAGGGTACGCAGAGACCTATTTAGGGATTTTCTAATACAAACTGGGACGGGGTCACCAACTCGTGTGTCACGGACAGTTGCCAACCTGTGGCTGCACAGCAGGGCGTGAGTGGTGGGCGAGCCAGAAAGCTACATCTGTATTTACAGACGCTCCCCAATGCTTCTGTTACTGCCTGATCTGCCACCTGTCAGATCAGTGAGGTGAACCCCACTGTGAACTGCATATTATAGGGATTTAGGTTGCATATGCATTATGAGAAACTAACAACCTGATGATCTGAGCTACACCCAAGATGCGGATGCTACTGCCACCCTCCATTCCCTCTCTACCCACGGCCAATCTGATCTTTGGAAAAATTATCTTCTACGAAACTGAAATTGGCTGCTGGTGGCAAGAGGTTGGGGACTACTGAACTGGGGACTATGACAAGAGAAGGCGAGTTGTGAATGTTTTCTGGGATTATAAATATATAGAATAGGAAGCCCCTAAAATGATGATTTTAAACATTTCTTGAGCCATAGCATCCTTTCAGAGGATAAAAAGACTTCCCTAAAAATACATATACCATATCCCAAGAATCCCTGTCGTAGAAGACTACTTTATGGATAAAAGAGCTGATGGTGAAAGGGTTCAATTAGAACCTGAGGGGCTTTTACCTCATGGAATGCCCTGGAGACAGCTGCAAAGCCCCCATCCAGTCTTGCTGCCATATATACCAGGCTCAGTTCCTCATTGTAGCTGCCAAAAAAAATCAGAGCCACATTCACTGGAAAATAACCTCCATAGGTACTTGTCAGACTTTTACGAGATAAGACCTTTGGATAGAGCGCTTTGAGTCCTTTTATTTCCTAATACAAAAGGGTTCCAGCAGCTTTCTGAACTACCAAAGTGACTAACTATGACCCCCAGCTCTCCTTCTCAAGTCCACTGCTTTCTTTTGAGCCCTTCCTAGCCCTTCTTACCTCAGTTCTTGCCAGTGGTAGGTAGTTCTGCGCAGGGCTTTCAACACTGTTCTGCGAAGTTTCTCCTCTGTCTGAGGTGTGTCTGTGGTAGGAACAAGGACTGGAGGTGAGGACCTGGAGAGAACAGAGCCAATATCTGAATATACTCCCAGACCCAAACCTCCATCCTCATTTCCACCTAAAAAAAGCCTCAAAGCTCAAGAGGGGAGCCAGATCTAGAATAAAACCCCAGGTAAGAACATCTGCCTCTAACAGCTGTTTATTGAACTTAACCAACCTTACCCCCCAAGGTTTTTCTTGTTTTGTTTTTGTTTTTCTGAGACAGGATCTTGGTCTGTAGCCCAGGCTGGTCCTGAACTCACTATGGAGCCCAGGCTGGCCTTAGACTCCGGCAATCCTCCTGCCTCAGCCTCCCGAGTGCTGGGATTACAAGCGTGTGCCACCACACCCAGCTTATGTGGTGCTGGGGAATCGAACTCAGGTACTTCACATTTGGCTTTGCGTTTGCTAAGCAAGCACTTTAGCCGCCGAGCCATTCCTCCAGCCCCTCCATTTTTATTTCTGATTTGAGGCAGGATCTCATTAAGTTGCTAAATTGCCCAGTCCAGGCTTGAACTTGTAATTCTCCAGCTTCAGTTCCTCATTGTAGCTGCCAAAAATATCAGAGCCACACTCACTGGGAAATAACCTGACTTCCACAGGTACTTTTAGGAGATAAGACCTTTGGATAGAGCTCTTTGGGTCCTCCTACTTCCTAATACAGAAGGAGTGCTGGAATCACAGCCCTGACACCACTGGCATCTGGCAAAGTTCTGTTTTAAAGAGAAGTATGATAAAAAAAATTTAAAAATCCTTAAACCTTAATCCATAAACCTTTGTGGATTTTCTCACATCAGCAAATTAAGATCATGAAATCTGCAATACTCCCATGGGGAAGAAAGGGACTTGAAAACCCACACCTCATATGACTGTATTCAGTTCTGTTACATTTACAAAGTTACCTACTGAATAACTATGTGAGCCAGGTATATGGGGTAACTGCAGGGAAAACAAGCTTAGCAGAAGGCAGGTTTGTAAAAGAAGAATCTCACAATCATGAAAATAACTTGATAAATTACATGCATCCTCCTACCCCTGAAGAGGGTTTCAGTAAGGAAGCCACACAGCGACCTTACTTCATCTGAATAAAAATGTTGAAGATTCTAATGTGCGGGTTTACAGGGAAACAAGCAATTAAACAAATCCCTGGATTTCTGAGCTATATCCAAATACCAGGGAAATCTCTGAACCAATTTATCTTCAATTTTAGAGACTGTATAATATTCCTTGCTCTTCATTTCTTCTTACTTCAATCTGGCCGACTCTTTTTAATTATTTTTAAATCCTACCTGCGTTTTCCAGGAATTGTTGCTCGAGACGCATGGCCTGCCTCTGCAACTCCTCCGGCTCTATAGGTAAACGTCGGCTCCAGAGAAAATTGGTCAGGGCTTGTACATTCTTCTCTACATTAGACACGGAGCTCTCTATGAGCCAAAGAGGAAAAGCGGAATCACTTATGTGCAGACCTTGTCTCGATTCTTTCCGGATCTCCCCTTTACTCACTTACTCACCATGCAGCAGTAACTGCGCGGCGTTAGCCAGGGCCGGAGGCAGCCTCAAGTGCGGAAGCTGCAGGATGCCAGGGTGCTGGCGATGGGGCTTCTTGCCGAGAAAATCGGTCTTGTTATCTACCTCGGTCACGCCGGGCACGAGAAAGGCAAGTGCCTGCAAGAAAAGCGTATTGCCAGACAGAAACGAAGGATGTAGGCGTCTGGTAAGGAGGGGCTGCCAAGAGCGCGCCGGCTTGGACATCCAGCGCGTGGAGGAAATCGGCACCTACCCGGGATTGGGCAGTTACTCCAGGCCTGAGGCGCCATCTGCTCAAAGCCTGCAAAACCCTCAATCCGCTGGCGGTCGCCATGGCTCCGGCGGCAAACCGGAAGCGGAAGTGTAGACGCCTGCAACCCTCGGCTCCCCGGAGATCGTCTTCCGCGCGCCCCAGTACCAGCCAATGAGAAGAGCGAATCCTTGTTACTAACCAATAAGCAATCTATGTGTAAATCGCTGAGGCGGAAATTGTACGTGGGCGGGATTTGGCTGTAGTTCTGATGTAATCAGTAGGAGGGTAAGGGTTGACGCTAGTTTCGTGAGCGTCCACGCGTATTGGTTGGCTGTGTTCTTGCTTTTCTCGGATAATTCTGAGACTAGGGTTGTTTCCCTTTGTGAACGGGGGAGAATGCAGTTGCAAAGGGATGATAGAGAAAAATGTAACGCAGGCAAGGAAAGATATTAATAGTTAAATGTAAAATAGTTAATATTAAGCCTTGTTAATAGTCTTAATTAAAAACATTTACATCCTTCCTTCTTCCTTCCTTCTTTCTTCTTGGTAATGTAACCTCTCAAAACTGATTTAGACCCTGATGGTGCACACCTGTAATCCTGAAAGGCTGAAGTGGAGGCAGGATTTCACGTCTAGTCCAGACTGATCCAGAACTCACTGTGTAGCCTAGGCTGGTCTTAAACACTTAGCAGTCCTCCTGCCTCATCCTCCCAAGTGCTGGGATTACAGGTATGTGGCTCCATGCCCAGCTTTTGTGGTGCTTGGAAATGGAATCCAGGGCCTTGTGCTTGCCAGGGAAGAGCAGTAGCCCTTTAGTTACACCCCCAACTTCAACAATATATTTTAAAAGAAAGAAGGGGTTTATTGAGAAAGTAAAGCTCTTGAGGAGAGGTTGAGAGGGGGTCTTGAATGAGGGCCCTCCCAGCATATTTTTTTAAGGGACAGGAGACAAGTATCATTTCCATACAATTGTACTTTTCCAGAAATTATAAGTATTTGTTTAAAATTGTTAGACTCTATATCTTACCTGTAGTCCCTACAAAGACAGTGGGATGTGTGACATAGAGGGTCATAACTGTCTGTAGTAGGCTGCCCTTCAGGGGAATATTGGTATGGATCTTCATAGATTAGGAAAAAGTCCTTCCTTCAAATACAAATTTGGGCCTGTGTCCTTGCTTAGGGGAAAACTTTTGACTGTGGCCTTGGCAAATTACCAGGAAATGTTACTGGGATATGAAGAGAGAGCTCACAGTAGAGGATTACAACCAGTGAAATGAACACTTTTCTACTTGGGTATAGACACAGGCAAATCATGTCACTTTGGCCACAGTGATAGTGACTGGGCAGCATGAGCCATGCTTCCTGGGTCCCCTTAGCAGCCCGGATGACCTCAGGACTCCCTGGGTCCTTGAAGGCTTCTTGGGTAGTAAAGACCTGCAGCTGGAGGGGGTACATGACTAATAATACCTGCATGATGCCCTTTCCCATGGTATCTCCGCTTGGAAGGATGCTCTGGGGGGGAGGGAGGACCTTTCAGAAGAATCATAGGAGGTCAGTAAACATGGCTGATAACTTAAGAATTATATACTTAACAGAAAGGGCTTCAGGAAGGGAAGGTTTCTTCAGGACTAAGTATCAATTTATAGTGTGTGCCTGCATGCATGGGTGTGTGCACGTGTGCGCACGTGTGTATGTGTGTGTATGCACATGTATACTGGGTATCAAGCCCCAGGCCTTCCCATTGAGCTACACCCCCAGCCTATTTATATTTTTTATTTTTAAACAGTGTCTTGCTAAGTCACAAAGCTGCCCTGGTCTGCCTCAGTCTCCAAAGATGCTGGGATCATAGGCCTGTGCTATGGCGATTGGCTAATGTATAGTTTGTTTTTATATCCCATCTTTTCTGAAAATGGAGCAGGTGAAAAAGGATCACAAGCGTCTTACTTTTCTTGAAGGGATTCAGTAAGAGTAGCATGTGAAAAAACACGACTGGTAGTGAAGAGCTGGGTGGACATGAAGCAGGGGCCTGGGAGGCTCTGGAGCATTCCCTGCAGGGAAGGGCCCGTCACCACTCTGCCACGTCATGAGGAATCTGGTTTAGGCACTAGGTAGTCTTCAGCTAGGGTAGCATCATTCCATTCAATTAAGATTCACTTAGCCTGTGCTATGTGTGGGCCATGAGCCCTAAGTTAATACATGGTTTTCGTATCCATTTGCTAGACTAAGCATGATGATTCCTGCCCATGGACCTGGGCCAGGTCAGGGTGGGGTTTCGATCCTGAAGGAGTACTGAAGGAGTCCCAGAGAAAGGAGGCCAGGCAGAGATGAGCGGGCTAGCTGAGAGAACTGTTCTAGGATCGTGGCTAGGCTGCGGGGCACGGGTCAGTGAGGCATTCAGACAGCCATTGCAGAGGGTGCACTGATGTCAAACTTCTTGTGATCAAAGCTCTGGCTGTGTAGGTGGGCAGAGCGGTATGCTCTGGAGCCAGAGTTTTTCTTTGTGGAAGCAGGGTGGCATTAGAGAGAGAGGAGTGCTCAAAACAGCACAGGTTTCCCCTCAGATCTCAGCTCTGCACCCCCCCCCATGTCTCCTCAGGCCCTTTTCCCTTCCTTCTTGCTGACCTTTGATTTGCCCCTTTCTCACTCGAGAAGTGTGATATATATTGTTCTTCCCAGTGCTATGGTTTGAATATGGTTTCTTTCCTCCAGAATTTACATTTAAGTTTAATTCCTACTGTGTACTATTTAAAGGGTGGGAACTTAATAGGATTTAGAGGTGGGGTTGTTGGGAGGTAATTAGGATTCAATAAGGTAATCAGGGTGGAGCCCCACCCCCAGGATTGAATCCTTGTTACTTGGTGGTGCAGGCCTGTGATCCTAGAACTCTGGGAGGTTGCAGCAGGAAGATCACAAGTTTGAGCCCAGCCTGGGCAGCTTAGGGACTTGGCAAGACCCTGTCTCAAAAATGGGCTGAGGGTTAGCTCGGCGTAAAGGCGCTGGGTTGGCTCTCCAGTGAGACACACACACACAAATACCCCTCACACACGCACACTTTCCATCTGCTGCCATGTGATCCTCTGCACCACGCCGGGACTGAACCAGTAAGAAGCCATCATTAGACGTGGCCCTCAAACTCGGCTCTCCAGAAAGTAAAACCCTTTCTTCCCAAACTTGCTTAGTCTGTGGTATTTTGACATTAGCAACACATTCTGTGGTGATAAAGAGAACTTGTATATAACATTTCTTGAGTAGGAGGAAAGATCAGTCCCCCCTTCACGCTTTCACACAGTGTATGAGTCTGTTGAGGATCCCCCCTCCTACTTCTGCTGCTACAGCAGACGATTTTCTTCTGGCCCAAGACTTCTGTGCTGGCACGATGGCTACCTGAGGTGCACAGTTCCCGTCAGGTGCAGGTGGCACTGTGACTAGTGGGAAGATGCAGCGCGGGGGAGGGTTCCCAAGCCCATCACCACCTTCCTCCACCTGAAAGATAAACAACACGCAACGCCGTTACCTACTGGATGTTGGAATCCCGCAATGGTCAGCTGTTAACTCATCCTCGGAAAGCTCAAGCTCACCTAGGGCATTGTCTCCTCTGCGGGGTCCTGGATGCTGTTCCTGCATGTCTGAATGGTCTGTGCGTGGAGGCCGCTGGTCCATGGCTGAGGGGCCTCCCGGGCTACGAGGCTCTGAAGAGGGCCAGGTGGCTGCTGTCCTAATGGGCTTGCCTTTTTCTGATCCCCTCGCTCCTTTAACATCTTCCCTGAGTCTCCTGCTAGCTCTCTCAGGGTTTCTTCTCTAGGAGGGAGGGAGTTGGGGAGACCTGGGTGGGCAAGGAGGACAGCGCCACTGTGTCTTCTATGTAGCATTGCCTTTCCTGCTGCCGGAGGGCTGGGGCTGCTCGCATTCTAGGCTAAGACCTGCCTCTCCTTTTCACTCTGGAAATCATTGCTGGATCTGCAATGTGTGGATTGGGGCAAGAGTGCATCAGGAATCCTTTGCGTGGTGCTCTTTTAAGATACGGAGCCATCTTGTTCAGGAGCTACTCCGGTTTACTTTAGGTCTGGTATGGCTGCCTGTTCTTCTTCCCCTGCAGTGGCGCCATGCTGACTGGCAGGTGGCGCTATGCTGCTTGATCTCTCCATCTTAGAACAAATCAAACTTTCCTTGGTTCTGCTTAGCAAGGCTATGGACTTTATTTTACCAAAATATCATGGGGTACTTTGTAAACACGTACAAATATTATGTACCAACTAGAAAATGAACTTTCCACTGCCAGTAGGTCATTCTGTTGTAGGGTAAGATATCAGAGACCACCACCCAGGACGCTTGAAACATACACACACGCGTATATGAACTCACATATTAAGGAAGCATATACAATGAAAAAGATGAGTGATCACACACACACACACACACACACACACACACACACTTTGGTTTTTGGTTTTCATCTCCAGTCTGGAGGAATAGCACAGCAGCCTAGTTGATGCAAGTCCTAAGTTCAGTTCCCCAGCACTGCACAAACTGGGCGTGGTGGTACATATGCTTGTAATCCCAGCACTTGGGAGGCTGAGGCAGGAAGACTGGCATGAATTCAAGGCCAGCCAGGGTAATAAAATGAGTTCAATACCAGTGCAGACTACAGAATGAGACATGATCTCCAAAGTAAAACAAACAAAAAATAAAAACACAAACAAAAACAAAACTTTATCTCCAAATTAAGTCATAGAAACTAGAATTTCTCCTCCTCACACTAGGTCATAGAAACTCTAATCTTCCCTGCTTTCTTTTCGTCTTGGAGCTGGCCATAAGAACTTATCTGACCTAATTTGTCTGACATTCCTGGGAGGAAGGAATGCTACCCAAAAGAACCTGCACACACTGGCCTTGGTGGGTTTCTCCTTTCAGTCTAGTAGCACTTTTTGCCTAATCACGTTTCTACATGGCTGTCCACCGTTCTATAGTGCTTATGAATGAAATTTCTATAAAAAGTCAAAAGAATGGGATTAAGAGACACTGAAAGCCTATGCTCTTCCTTCATACCTCGTCATATGCATGCTGTCATCTGTGTCCTCTGTAATAACCTTTATAATACACCAGTAACTGTGTTTCCCTGAGTTCCGTGAGCCACTTGGACAAGTCATGGAAACCCCAATTTGTAGATAGAACATGACTGAAACAACTTAGTCTGTGCAAGGGGCAGAAGTGAGTTGGGACAGTCTTGGGAACTGACTCCCTCATCTGTGAGATGTGATACTGTCTCCAGGGGATAGCGTCAGGGTTGTATTGAGTTAGCAGACAGGCAGCAGGTGATGTTGCACAACCCTACACATGTTGGGATTATGGAAGAGACCTATATTGTGAGTATATAGTGTGAGAAACTTAAGTTTGGGAAGGTTTTTTCTTCTATATCCACAGAAGTGTCTTTCTTAAATTTTTATCTCTCATGTCCCAGTTTTCTTTATAAAATGCAATAGGCATCAGTTTTTTCTCATTCTTTAATACTCTCTGCACATAGATATAAGCCAAGATACATATACAAGTGTACACACGTGTGTTTCCTCCATGTTTTACCACAGGTAAAGTAGCTGTATTTTGATAGCGGATGGTATGTGTCCTGTATGCAACATTCTTTGTCTTTTTTTGTGGTACTGGTGATTGAACTCAGGGCCTTCGCACAGAGCTATGTCCCTAGCCCATTTCTTGTTTTTTATTTTGAGACACAGTCTCACCAAAGTTCCCAGATTGCCCAGGTTGGATTTAAATTTGATGATCCTCCTGCCTCTGCCTCCCAGAGTGCTAGGATTATAGGCTCGCTCACCAATATATTGTATTGTGCACCTTATTTTTTCTTCCAAATAATATATTTTGGCAAAAAAACTCAGTCTGGTTAATGGATGTATAGTGTTCTGTTCTATGATTATTCACTCCCTTCATTAACTAGTCTCTTATTCAGGCCACTCAACATTTTCCAATTCTTTACTACTGCATACAAGCTGGATATATATTTTGGACCAAAATGGAACCAACAGCCCCGTATATTTAGCTCTTGACTATCTCATGACCACATTCTATCTGTGTTCCTAGCAAGAGCTTTAGAACACCAGTTCCTAGGAACGCAGATAGTATGTGGTCACAGATAGTATAAGAGTGTCAAGAGCTGAATATGTGGGGTTGTTGGTTCCAGAAACTCTTGCCTGCGTGTTGGGGACTGGGGCCTGCAGTGTGGCAGTATCAAATTTTACACGTGCTCCTGTGTGCCACTGGCTCAAGGAGACTTGGGAGAGTGTTATTTTTCAGAGTAAAGTAGTTTTCACTTATCCACAGCTTCACTTTCCATGGTTTCAATTACCTGTGGAACAACTGTGGTCTGAAGATGTTAAGTGGAAAACTCTAGAAATAATTCTTTTAAATTGTGTACTCTCTTGATGGATGTTAAAGTTTTAGGTCATTCTACTTGGCCTTGTTCAGTTCCACTGGGACTTGAGTCATTCTTGTTTCCAGTGTATATTTCCAGTGTTTCCTGCTATATATTCTACCTGCCTGTTCATCATTTTCTTTCCTCTTCTTTTCTTTCTCTCTTTCTTTCTTCCTTTCTTTCGAGGCAGGGTCTTGCTCTGCAGTTCATGCTGGTCCTGAACTTACTATGTAGCCCAGGCTGGCTTTGAACACACAGCAATCCTCCTGCCTCAGCCTCCTGAGTGCTGGGATTATAGGTGTGCACCACCACCCCCGCTTATGTGGTGTTGAGGAATTGAACCCAAGGCCCTGAGGTTGCTAGAGAAGCATTTCACTGATGAGCTATTCCCCCAGCCCTGTTCATCTTTTCCTTGATTGTCAGATTGATGGTTGTGGTACCACGGTGGTAATTGAAATATGTCAGGAAAACATAATTTGTTTCCTCTGAGCAAAAAGATGAATGTTTTTGAAAGAAGAGGAGAAAAATTGTGTGCTGAGATTGCTAATATGTATAGGAAGAACAAATCTGTCTGCACACTTGCTAGGAAGGGGAAAGAAATTCATGCTAGTTTTGCTGTTGCACCTCAAAGTGCAAACGTTTTGGCCAAAGTGTTTAGTCGAGAGGCAAAAGCCATTAAATCATATTGTTGACTTCTATTTATAGTTTCCAGCATCTCCTGGGGGCCTTGAATACTCACATCTTTGATAAGGGAAGGCCTGTATAGCAACATCAGAAGCAGAAGGTGAAATATTGGATGGTTTTTCTGATTTGAGAAACCCAGATCGCAATTATTTCATAGAACTTAAAATGTGGGAAATAATGGGAACAAGAGGGGTGGGGGGGAGGGTCGAAAAGAGAGAAAGGAAGGATTTGTAACTTTGCCAAGACATGTATTGCGCAAAATACTCAAGATCAATATAAACTTTATGTTTTGCTCTTATACATATCAATAAAGTGGGAAAAAACACCCCCAACACAACCTGTGGAAGAACCACTCAGCAACTTCTGCTGTTCGTTTCTTTCAAAAGGGGCCCAGGAACATCTCTGCCCAGTCAGCATTATTATTTCAAAATTTTCTCATTTACTACTGGAGATATGAATGCAATACCTGTTTGTATGTATTACATAAACTTAGATACAGGTACAGACAACTGATTTTGTTTCTACTCCCATAGTGACAACTTTAGAGCGAATTTCACATTTGTATTCTCAATTGACTTCTGTAGGGTTAGCTCTTTACTTAAATAACTGCCCCACTTATCCCTCATGACAACCCATGAGGCCGACAGATCCTGCTTTCCTCACTCTGAAGACGAGTAGACAGAGGCTCACATAGCAGATAGTAGTGGCAGAATCAGGAGTGTCTCCCTACAAATTTGGTGTATTTGCACTTATTCTGGGATGCATAGGATGTTTAGGGCGAATCCTGTCTTTATTTCTGATTCTTCATCTCTGAAACAGGGACAATTTTCCTGGATGACCTATCTGCATTATCAGGCTTATTTCTAAGTAATAATCTTGTTTTTATGTAAAGTATGGATTCTAGGAAAGATAGAAGGCCTTCTCCATTCTAGTGCTTCTTATCCTTTCTGTGCCCAAGGCCTCCTGTCACATTCCTGCCTATGATACACCTGTGTTAAATAAATGAGTACATACTCTTCCTGACAAAAGCCATGATCATATTTTCTGTAAGTTTAAATAAGCATCGATTTATAGAGGTCCGATTGGCCTCCCACTTTTATGGTTCATTTTTCTTGAAAGTGTTCTTGCACATTGGGAAGCACTTTCTAGGCTTACACTTGGCCTCTGTCCTGTCCCATGGTTTTTGCGTGAGGCAGCAAGTGTGCTTTTAGGGGACACATGTGCATTTGTGGAAAAACTCATTAGGGCGGGATTCAACCTCTGTGACTTGCTAGCACAGATTCTCAGCCAAGGCACCATAACTCTCGAAAGTACCAGGAGTACTTGAGTGCAGACAGTACCACAGACAGACAAACAAGAGGCACATTAGTCACTCACTCAGGACCTTTGGCACATGTGAGCTTGCGCGTCAGTTCTGTGAATATGCTCAAGACTGTACTCAGGAGTCAGTACAGCTGTGATGCTTACATTAAAAAAGTTAAAGTACTTGATAAAAATAAATGTTTAGAAGAGATAATGATTCCCTTCTTCATGTTTTGTGCTTCTCGGGAAACCACTGAGTGGGTAAATGGAGGACAGGGCTGTCAGTTTGACTGCTATAGCAGAGCACCACAGACCCGGGGTTGGATGGGTGATAAGCAGCAGCCATCTATTTCCTGCAGTTATGTAGGTCAGAGGCCCCGCGACCAGGGTGCCAGCCTGCCAGGCCTGGGGAGGGACATCTTCAGGGCTGCAGAGCACCAATGTCGTGTTGCATTGCACATGGTAGAAAAAAAAAGCTAAAATGCTCTTTGAGGGTTCTTTTTCATTCACGAGGGCTCCGTTCTCATGGCTAATTACCATCGAAGGCCCTGTTGTCTAACACCATTCCATTATGGGCTAGGATTTCAATGTATGCATTCTAAGAGACACAAAGACTCAGCCTATAACGGATTTGAAGGAGTTCAAGCTCTGTATTGTTAGACTTCTTAAGAAATGAAAAGATCTTGCCCTTTTGCTCTCGGTTAGACTAGCGGCAGTTGAAAGCAAAAGCATTTCTACTCCACAGATAGCTAAGGAGTGAAACCATTACATTAATGCTTCTTGATGGTCAGATCTCTCTAGGCTGTCTCCAAGTCCATTAACCCAGAGAGTTACAGGAATTCTTACTCCTGAAACGAACCCTCACTCTTTCTCTTGTCCAAATACAAAGATAATTCTGGAGATTAGGCTAGACATTTGTAGAGACAAGTTGATAATGCAGCACGGCTATGAATGACTTCACATGATCATGAATGTAAGCCTTGTTTACACAAGCCTGCACTCCCTACCCCCAGTCGCTTTGTCCAAGTTCCACATTTGACAGACACTGACAGAAGGAGTGTGGGGACAACCTGTCAGGATTCTGCAATCTGTGAGTCAGAGATCTGGACTAAATCCCCAGCTTCTTGCCCTTAAGCTCTTCAGGTAACTGAGATCATGTCATGGCCACAAATGTACTACCCGTGATGGCACTTGTGCTTGGTGAAATGATTCCTTGTAGGCAGTTTGTTCAGGAAGTCACCAAATCTCACGTGCTTTAGCAGGGCTCACTGTACACAGGTCTCTGTGGAAGTGGGAGAGAGAAGCGACTCAAGTTTCACCCCAACTAGAGTGTAGGAATGACCCCGTTAGGCACGGCTTCTCTGGAGTGTCCTTGCCATGGTAGGAGCTGTCTTGCCTTTGCCTCTGCATGCCCAGTGCTTTGGTCTGCGTTGGGGTGTAGCAAGCACTGGAGGTCGGCTGAAGTAGCCCTGCCAGATGTGCTGCTGCTGTGAGCCTCCCTGCTCGCTCCTTGCCCTTCTTTTGAGTTACATACAGGAAGCATGGACGGGCTTCAGATTTCTCTCTTTTCTTCTCCTCAGTCTTCTGTCCTTTCCTGTTTTCTTTTTTCTATTTTATTATTTTCCTTTCCCTTCTTCCTTTTCTTCCTCCTTTCTTTCACAAGATAATATACCATGTAAATTTTTAATGATTAATTTAAGGGCTGAAGGTGTAGCTCAAGGGTTGGGTTAGAGCCCTCGCTTACAATGCACAAGCCCAGGGTTTGATTCTCCAGCACCAGCTGGGTGTAGTGGTGCATACCTGTGGTCCTAGCACTTGGGAGGTTGAGGCAGGAGAATTGTTGTGACCGTGAGGCCAGCCTGGGTCCATAGTGAGTTGCGAATCAGCTTGAACTACAGAGCGAGACCCTGTCTTAAAAAAATTTTAAAAGGCACAGATCAGAATTAGGGCATCTACGTGAGGCCCTGAGTTCAGTCTCCACAGCAGTACATGCCTACACACACATGCACACACACAAAGCCAAACTGAGAAGAGAATCAGGTAGACTCAATCTGACATTTTCTCTCTCATTACACCCTGGGGTCATTTCCTCTGGGTGGGGAAGAGAAAGATCTCAAATGGAACCTCTGCCACTTGACCTAAGGCTGGGTACAACAATCACAAATTGTTGGATTCTTGACCAGGAGGACACCCACAGATTGCTCCAAGGTTGTCCAGTGCAACAGGCTTCCTTGTTTTGTGATCTGGCTGATTAGCTCAAACCCCAGGCCGGCCCAGCCACTGCTACTGTTGACCCCGATCCAAACACAACACATCCTGCTGCAGGGGGTACCAAGGGGATCTCATCTCCATGGGCAGAAATCTATGTTGAAGACAGCAAGCTAGTTCTGGAGGGATTACTGGGTTCTAAAACTCTGACTAGGGCTTCCTGCACAGATCGAACAAAGGAACATTTCAGAGCAGTGGCTTGGAATGGAGTGGTGGATCCCTGAAGTCCCCAGAACAGGAGTTGTGTTCATGTAGGACTGGACACCCATGGGAGCCTCCCCTACATTCCCTGGGGAAGGAGACTCTAACATGAGCACTAGCATGGCCGCCACAGCGAGATGTATGTTTTTTTGGCTCTCAATTCGTGACTATCCAAAGAAAATCTTAAACTCATTCCACTTAGTGGTCTGGGCCAGTGCCTCCATTATCCAACAGCTAATATGATTGTTTCCAGTCTGAACTCAGGAGAGGATTTCTCTCCTACCCCCACAAAACTAGAATTAATAGTCAACTTACCCAAACCTTGTAGAAATACTTTTTCTAGTGATGTGCCCTGCAACAGGGTCTGACTTAAGAGGGAGCTGCTGGCTGTCTATGGGCACAATGGCTGTTGATAGGAATGACAAGGCACACTAGTTACAACATTGTCATTATAACATGGTTGTGATAGTTTGGATTTTTTTTTTTTTTTTTTTGAGACAGGGTCTCACTCTGTAGCTCAGGCTGGTCCTGAACTCACTATGTAGCCCAGGATGGCTTTGAACTCAAGGCAATCCTCCTGCCTCAGCCTCCCAAGTGCTGGGATTACAGAGGTGCACCACCATACCCAGTTTATGGGGTGCTAGGGAATTGAACTCGGATACTTTAGCACTTGACTTTGCATTTATTAGGCAAGTGCTCTAACTGCGGAGCTATTGCTCCAGCCCCGATAGTTCGGATCTTACATGTCCTTCAAAGGCTTATGTAATAAAGGCTCCCTGGCGTATGGCAATACTAGGAAGTGGTGGGAGCTTTAGGAGGTGCGGCTTAATGAAAGGAATTTGGGTAGAGACACGCCCTGGAAGCGGGTATTTGGACTTCTATCACTTTCTCTTTTTAAAAATTTCTGCCATGAAATAAGCACATTTCTTCCACCCCGTCACGTGCTCCCTGCCATGATGCCCTGCCTCACCACGGGTCCCAAAAGAGTAGAGCAACTGACCATGAACCAAAACCTCTGAAACCAGGAGCCAAATTAAACTTTTCCTTTCTTCAAGTTGTCTATCCTGAGTATTTTGTAAATTTGGTCTATTTATAACAACAGAAAGCTGATTTACACAATGGTACAGGTTAATCTGATTACAAAAAATAGGATGAAATTTAATTTCAAAAATTCAAAAAATACTTAGTGTCCTGGGGCTCTTCCTGGTCTCCTGGGCTCAGCCTGGAGGCCTCTGTGGGAGCTGTTTTCCTGTACATCCCTATGGGCTGAGCTCAGCTGTCTTTGAGCAGCTGAGACTCAATGACATGTGCTTTCTTGAACTCCTTCCTCCTTCACCTCCCACGTCTCTGGCTGATCCCAAATAATGATATTGTAGACAGTATTTTTAATGTTGTGGCTGTTTTGTAATACAATAAACTGTCTTAGATCCAGTTTTTGGTTGATTTTTTTTTCACTTGTGTTTGTTGACAGGGGTGTAAATTATCGATAAGAGCTTGTACCTGTTCCTGGCTCTGACGTAACTCCTATTTGAACACTTTTTTGCCTCTTTTCTTTTCATCTCTTAAATTGTCTTCACCTGCGCTTCCATCTGTGAAAGACGAAATCAGGAATGACATCAATCGCTGCGGCAGTGACAGCAGCTTCAGGCTGGTGCTCTTCTTTGCAGAGTGCAGAGTTATCGCTGGGCAGGGACAGCTTGGCCGGAGACTGCACTTCCCTGTCCCATCCCACACCCCTGACTGCACTGGAACGTGATTACTTTTTACCTTTATAAAAAGAGTGCAAGAACTATGTGTCACTAAGTACCAACACAATGACAATTGGCCAAGGCAGTTCAGAAATGTGCGTCTCTGCTCTCTCTCCTGTTTGGCAGTGAACAGAGCAAAGCAGGGAATGGCAGAAGCACCGCATGGAAGCCATCTGTGTTTTTGAGCAACTGTGTGGAGCAAGGCTGCATGCCAACGAGCGGGTGCTGGATTTTTATGCGAACAAGATACTGTTTTCTATTCTGTGTCTGCTCTAGTAGAAAAAAACTCTCCTTTTTTGAGGGTGTCTTGGCTCTTTCTGTATTTCTGTATATTCTTCGGAGTCTGTGATTTCCTCTGTATTGTTGGTGGGACTGTACATTGGAAGAGTCACTATGTAAATCAGCATGGCATTAAAATAGAGCTATAATATCATTTGATCCAGCTCCAGCACTCCTTGGTATGTTGCCAAAAGAATTAAGGTCAGCATGCTGTGGTAATAACTGCATGCCTAGGTTTGTTACAGCTCAATGCACAATATCTAAGCTGTGGAATCAGCCCAGATGCCTGTGGACATATGAATAGATAAGGAAAAATTATGTGTATACACGCAATAGAATATTATTCAGCCATAAATAAGAATGAAATAATGTCATTTGCAGGAAGATATGTGGAACTTGACTCTTTCATGTTAAGTCAAATCAATTAGACTCAGAGAGTCAAATATGTTTTCTTTCATTTGTAAAATCTTAGTAATTAATTAAAGGAAAAGAGGAGGCTGGCAGGAAAGTGGAAGACTATTTAAGATGAGGAAGGGGATCAAGGGAGATGTAGGGAGGGGGTTGAATAGGGAGTGAATGTAATCAAAGTATATTATATGCATATGCCAATACACCAAGATGAAACCTATTATTCTGTATAATTATTAATAATAGCCACTAATAAACAACTAAAAACATCCCTCTCCCTGGAAGATTGCCAAGTTTTATTTTCTCTCTCAAGTTTTAAACAACTCTTCTTCTACTTTAGCTCACAATCCTGCCTCATGGTAAGAGTTTTAAAAATAAGTTAATATGCAGGTTTTTATTTTTTAAAGGAAGTAGAAGTTTAAAGTCAGTGTAGAATACCATTAAGACAGGAAAGAAGATGCCTCCTCTTCAGAATAGGAAAGTTGATCAAAAATAAACCATGTGAGTGTGGCGGGAGGGGGCCTCAGGGCTCAAGGCTGGCCTTCCCACTTGCTTCTATGATGCTAACGGGATATATATCCAGATGTTAGCTGAGGAAAAAGACAGGAGCTCTTGACATCATAATGGGGTATATGTGTGTGTGGACAGACCCTTGATAAGTCTTGTGTATCTCAGTCCCTCAAAAGGCAGCTGGACCACATTAGGAGCCATGACAGATGCACCAGACCCCTGGGAACTGCTCCTGCTGGTAGCCTGAGGGGAGCCCCTTATTCTTCCAGCCCATATCATCTTCCTCCATGTCACGAAAGTGACCACAGCTCCAATGACTGCAGCTGCACGAAGAATCAGGTTGGCAATGATCCTCATCATGGAGTTGATGGGCCAAAGCTCTCATCTCAGGGACAGGGGCTCCGGCAGCCTCTCATGCTGCACAGGGCAAGTGTATTTCTGCTTTCCCTAGAAGGCACCACCATAGCCACCCACTTCAGGAAGGTTCCATGTATGACAGGCCTGTTTTCCACAAGTTCTATGACCTGAGTCCAGTGCCCCATCTCATCCCATTGTCAAATTAAATGATCTCCATAGGATAGAAGCCCAGGGCCCAGCATCTAAGGATTAACTCAGGATCAGAGATGGGGTTTTGAGTCACATGTCTCTTTGGGGTCTGCATACTGCAACATCTCTTTCCTGTTCTCCAGGTGCCTGCAGAGCCACCCCATGCGCGTAGCTTTCAGATAGGCCCCTTGATGCTGTCACCTCATATGAGCGCCAAGTGACCAGAGCCACCTTCTCTGCTAAGGTCCAGAAGTTCAGGTCTCCATTCAGAGATATGTTGAGTGTCATGGCAGGCTTTTTTGTAGTACCCACAGACAAGGTATCTCTTAGGCCCCATGAAGCAGCCATGCATAGACTGGATGACACGATACCCTGACTCTAATTTTGAAGGCAGCCCCATGGAGTTGGAATTTTGATAGTTAGATGGATTCCTTTAAATAATTCATTTGCAAATCCTCTTAGCTTTTTCAAAACATGTAATCATGAAATTAAACTAAACTCAGCCTGGAAGGGCCTTCATACATAAGTCCTTACTAAGGGAATTGCAATCTTACTGTTGGAACTGGATGGAAGTACACCAAACATTGGATGTATGTGTTCAACATGTGGCTTGGTCCCAGCCTAACCCAGCAGCTGAGCCTCAGTTAAACATAAGTGGCCAAGTGTTTAAACTGTGTTCAAATATAGCAAACAGAATAATAACAGAGCCAGTCTTCTCTGTACCTCACTTCTGTTTTCTGTACATAAATATTTTCAGACCATATGGCAGAGTAGAGTCTTTAAATTTGCTTTCATTTAGAGGTCTGCCTGATTCTAGAATCACAAATAGAAACCAATTAAGATCTGCAAAACTATTTGGCACAATTATGCCTGTAAAGAATAAATTTGATTCTTTTCTAATTTCATACTTCCTTTATTATCAGACACAGATCTAATCTTGTTTTCATTCTCTAGGGATCACCAATTTTCTTGGCAAGATTGATTAAATAATTCATTATTTCCTGTTATGGTTTGGGTATGAAGGGTCTCCCAAAAACCTCCTGTATGTTGATGCTGTGGATTACCTATGGATGCCATGTGCTTTTGAGAGGTACAGGGAGCAGAACATTGGGACTTGACCCAGAACAGACCAACTACCAGAAAGGATAACTCTGCCCTTCGCCCTGGACTTTGCTTCCATCTGCCGTGCTGTGAAGAGCTCTCTGGCTACGTCCCTGCTATGTGTGTTCACTGTTGCCTGCCACCGATATATGGACTGTGACCTTCTGAAACTGTGAGCTAAAAGAATCTTTCCTCCCTGAAATTGTTGAATGTTCTATCCCAGCAACAAGAAAGTAACTGCAAAATTTCCTCACCAGTTGGAAATGCTACATTATGAGATTTGCTAATTATCATTACATACGGATTATTTCTGTACACTCTTGCAATGGACATATTGTCTTTTGTGCTATTCGAACATTGTGGTAATGGGAGGATAAACTAGTCACTGAAGTGCTTGCTATATGAGAATCATAAAACCAGGTTAAGGAGAAACAAGTTGCCTTGAGGGCTGTTTCATCAACACCCTGGGAAAATTTTATGAATTAATTTGGACCATGACCAGAAAGCTAAAGCCTGTCAGATACATGATCTTAAATCGCAAAAGTAGAAGAGATAAGAAGAATATTGCTGCTTGGCTGGTGTGCTATGCATCAGCAGAAACCAACACAATGTTATTGTCTTTGGGGTGTCCCTTGGCACTGGGGCTCAAGCTCATGTTTGTGCACTCCCAGAGCCTGTGCTTCTTTCCACCTCAATATATTGTGTTCCACAAAAACACAACTTAAAAGTTAAATGGCCATGGAATCAGGAGTGGCAGAAAATGGCTTAACGACTGAGATGACAACAGACAAGCGAATGGGTTCATGTAGCCATCATCAGGAAGCCCTGTACAGTCGTTTTCTCTTAGGCTGTCTGTTGACCGTGATGGACAGATGATAAGGAGCAGTCCTAAGGAGCTAGGAAGTCGTTGAAAGTTCAATGCACACTCCAGACCTTCCTCCAGCAGCCTTATTCCACATAGTCAAAGCTGCTAATCCAATTTTAAATACCGTTCTCAAGAACAGAACAGATTTTGGAATTTGAGAAATCAGTAACTTCTCAGAAATGTTAAACAAATACTCCACTGTTCGCTGAGAACTTGAGTCCATAATGATTTCGTTATTCAGGTGAGTTGGAAGAGCAACTCCTGGCAGGGATCAAGGACTGAGGAGAAATGGCACTCAGCGGACAACAGGCGACAGTGCAGCTGCCCTCTGGGAAGGCTCCCTGACTCCTGCTGGCCCCTGTCTGCCTCTCACACAGAAGTCCGTGTCTTTAGGGGACAGAAAACTGCATTGTTCACTTGATCCTTCTTCTTCCAACTTTCATCTTCTTCCTTTCCTTTGTCTCCACTATCTTCTGTTTTCAGTGTTTCCTTGAGCCTGATGTGGTTGCATAGTCACCACTGTGGAGCCCTGATCTGTTGTATGAGGTCCCCAGTTCCTTTCAGATGTACCACTTCCAGCTTTGCCTGCCTGATGCATGTTCCCCTGTGTAAATATGCGTGTCAGAGATTTGGATGACTAAATCAGCCATAGGAAAGATAAATTTGAGTCATCTGTAGGAAAATAGTGAATCTTCAGCCCATAATACTAAGTGAAATAAATCAGACAGAAGGTTAAATACTACGTGTGCTCTGTCATCTTTTATATGAGACATCCAAATATAAATAAATAAAGAATGTAATAAACGAGATGGTGGGAAACAGGTAGGAAGGAAGGAGTGTGAGAAGGCAGGGAGAGAAAAGGATGGGGAGAAAAAGGGGAAGTCGAATGATTATGTAGCATCTGGCTTCCCTTTGCTTACGTTCCAGTGCCTTTGATGGAATCTGCCCACCAGTCTGAGAATAGACAGCCAGATGATGCGGCTCCTCAAAGCCTTCCAGACTGACGGATGGACTAAACCAAGGTGGGAAATGCAACCAATAAGGTGAAATGAAACTTCAAAAGGATGATATATTTTTCTTTAGCGACCACCCACTTCTTCAAACATCCTCTCTCCTACTCATATACCATCCCTCCTCTGCTCGGCTCAGACTTAGGGGCAGACTCTGAAGATGCTGGCACAGGAAGTCAAAGACAAGTTTCCTTTTCAGAGGGAAGGGAGGGAGCAGAAAAGTGAGCAAGGTGAGCGTGGACTGTCTGCTGTCTCACGGCATTCCTCTACTGTTCCCTCCCATGCCACACTTGGGGAGGTGGTAGTTTGAAGCAATATGGGGTCCCCTCCATTTCTTTGGATGAACAGCTTTTCACCAAGCTTCCTGCAGTTATTTTGGAGAACATGAAGCAAATGGACCTGAGGGGCTGGTAATCATTTCTACAACTCAATTTGATCCCTATAAGAAATGCATAGTTCTGGGTAATATTCACATGTTGCAATCGATGGCAACATTCATAGTGATATGTCATGCGAGGGTAAATGTTTCTTTTAATTCAAGAAATGGTAAACAATAGGGCCTTGAAGGATGACAAATGCATTTATTTATATTTGTTTTATTTTTACTTGGTTTGGGTAATTTATTATTATTATTATTTTTGCCATGATCTAACTCTGAAGTTCAAGCTGGTTCTGGATTCACTATGAAGCCCAGGCTGGCCTTGAACACACAGCAGTCTTCCTGCCTCAGCCTCCCACGTCCTGGGATTACAGGTGTGTGCCGCCATGCCTGGTTTAGATGGTGCTGGGGATTGAACCCAAAGCTTTGCACTAGCCAGGAAAGCGTTCTAACTACTGAGCTACACCTCCAGCCCTTACAATTACCTTTTTATATATTTAAAATCTGCTTTTGGCTCTTTCTTCCACTAAGCATCAAAGGTTCTATTTCTGGTCACAGAATTTTGTGTAGCTTCCGAAGAATTTCAGAATTCTGCTGAATTATGACAGAGCACACTGAGGAAATGAGCTTGCCGCTCTCTCTGAAGAAGACTGTGAAACCGGAAACAGAGTTAACTCTGCCCCCTTTTCCAGCCCAGCACCCAGGCAGCGCTGCGGAGCTGGGAATTTGTTCATCTCCGCGAAGGAGTTTTAAGAGTATTTAAAGAGAATCCCTCCTAACATCCTAATTTTATAAATTCTTTTTTCTTTTTTAATGAGAGAATTGAGAAGTAAAATAATTGAAGAGGTTTTTCAAATTGGGCTCAACATTTGAATTCCCAGGAGACATAACCTATCCTGATTGTCTGGAGTTGGGCGTGGCGGCACACACCTATAACCCCAGCGTGCTCGAAGGCTGAGGCTTGAAAATTTGCAGCAGATTTCAAGTTTGAGCCCTGCCTGGGCCATCTAGCAATTGAGGAGGTCCTGGATTTAATCTCCAAAATGATGGGGATTATTATAGCTATCCCAGAAGTACCAGTTCTTCAATCTCTGGTTGTAGAATCTATATTTTTAAAAACTCTCTGAAGTGATTTACTGAAAGGTCTCATTGGGTCAAAGAGGTAGAGATTAGGGGAAAAAAAATTCACATTTTCCCTAATCTTTTATATTGCCTGAACTGTACCTACGGTTCTACAGTCCAGCTCCAAACCATAACAAGTGAATTGATTTATATTTGATGGCTTGAAATGATTGTTGAGGATACATTTTACTGATCATTTTGTTGAAATGTTTATATATTTATGTATGTATATATATATATATATGTAAAATCATAATTGTATCCCTCAATAAGTTAATCTAGGGCAACTCTTTGTCCACTATAACCCGGTTTAAAAAGTTAAATAGTACTAGGACTCCAGTAGCATTCAAAGACAGAGCAGAAGCTGAAGCCATATTGTAGTATCTCATCTTTTATAGAAGCATGTACACCTCATAGACAAAAATGTGCAGAAGTATACACCAAAGTGTCAATAATTTTCATGAAATGAGGAACTACAGGTGTTATATTTTTATTTGTTCATTGGAAATTTTAATGTTTTGTATATGTTTTAGTACTTTAGGTTACTTGATAATGTGGAGAAATATATATTCTGAACCTTCCCTGTTGAATGAATAATTATTCAGAAGTGACTCATACCCAAAATGCATTAATGGACACTCACTATTTCTCTGTTTGAACTCTATTGCTGGATTTATCTTTAACACCCTGGCCTGTGGAAAAACTATATTCCTGTAGCATTCTGTTTTATCCAGTGAATCTATAATAGGACCAAATACATGCTACAATTGTTTCTTCCCTCTATAAAAATTGGGAAATAAGAAATGAATACACAAAATTGCAATGCCTCAGCTTTGCAATCAATATTTTATATTTTTGTAACTGTGAATATACCAATATTTTCAATTTTCATAGAAGGATTATAATTTGTATATTTTATTTAAAATGTAAATAAACATTTTTTTGGAGGAAACATCAGCTTCTTGGTGGTTTGACAGGTATTCAGGAGCCTCAGTCTCCAGAATGCTAGGATTACAGGCAGGCTCCACTACGTCTAGCTACCTTTCTTCACTTTCTCATTTCTCAGAAGACAGCAGTAAGGCACATGACCCACTGACAAAAAAAGACTGGTTCAGATCATGGATGGGGGTTGTACGTGTGCTGATTGTTGGATCCTTTCTCCTGCTTACCTAAAGCTACCGCAGCTCTGCTAAGGTCTGTTTTTAGCTTCTCCAAATGAGAATAAAGCTGGCTAAGAGAAGAAAAACAGAAGTTGAGTTTGGGGTAGAATCAGTGCAGCAGAGGGAGGATAAGGATTGGCCTTTCTGGGGAAGTGTGAACCACATTTGGGAGACGGATGTCAGTTGGGCCAGATAGGGATGGGGAAAGGTGTAAGGACTCTTTAATCAAAGCTCAGATTAGGTCAGGCAGGCAGTCAAGATGGGATTTGATTGATGAAAAGGTCGATTTAGTTCATCGAGAGACTTGTCTCCTAAATTGGTAAGGCTGGATTCTCTTCACTTTGTTACACCCTTTCAGACTTCTGCACATGTGGCCTGTCTTTTGAAAATATCTCCTAGGTGTCAGGAAAGCAGCAGGTGATGCCCTCACTGTAGCTGAGCCAGTGGAAGTGCCTGATTGAGCATCAGGATGAGCACACCCTGTTTCTTCCAACTTCCCAGTAGGAAGTTCTTGGGGAGAATGGGGCAGGGGAAAAGGCAGGCATTCAAAGCCAGAAGCAGAGGCCAATTTCACAATGAGGAAGGCAGCCTTTGACAAATACCCCAGAGTGAAGGTTCCACCCATGTCACATAGTCACACAGGGCAGTGAAAAGATGACAATGTGATTCCAGAACCCAAGAGTGGCTTCTGCCTCTGTGCCCAGGTGCTACCTAACCTGGGTCCTTGTTACCCAGGGTGTGGTGAGGGGAATGGAGGAAGTTGCCTTCCAGTTACTTTATTTATTTATTTATATTTTTTGTCTTTTTCTTTTTTTATTTGATTTGTACTATTTGGAGCTGAGGACCCAATCTAGGGCTTTGCGCTTGCGAGACAGGCGCTGTACCACTGAGCTAAATCCCCAACCCTGAAAGTTGCCTTCTAATGTTTGACTTCAAAGGTAAATGCCTGCATCTTAAACATGTCAAAGTTTGAAGTCTTTCTTGTGTGGCATTCAAGATTAAATTTTGGCCTAAAGTTTCTTTTTTCTGTGTCAGTACAGCCTCATGTCAGCTGTGTGGGGAGTCTTGCTTTATTATAAACACCCCGTACTCTGCTTCTTTTTATACCTTTCTTTTGTCTGATTTGTTTTTCCTCCTCCACTAAAGAAATTATTTATCCTTGAAAATCATCTTTAATGTCTTTGCTCTGAAACCTTCCCTGATTGCAGGCCTACCCTTTTCCCTCTATTGTTTTCTCTTCACTCTGTCTTCACCTCTACTTCAGCACTTACGAAAGGCCAATTTGTATTATAATAGACTCCTTCTGTTCCACAGTCTTATGCAGAATCCCGGATTTTTAGCTTCTCAGGAGAAAGACAAAGTGGTTGCAGGCTCCCAAGCCTCTCAGGTGTCCTGTCTTCATTTAACAGCTGCTTTCCTTCACACACAGTCCTGTCAATATTTATACTTGACTGATAAGCTGTCAGTCCAGCGGGGGCAGGTGAGCTCCCCCTTAGGTAAGGGTGGGAGGCACTGGTACCTGTGCTGGAGGGAGATGGTAGGGCAGCCTAAGATGGATGAAATCTAAAGACCACTGAACCACCAGATTGAAAGACAATTTGGTCTTTTATAATTAAGAACCATGGACCAGTCTCAAAATAAAAATAAAGAAAGGGCTGGGGGTGTAGCCCAGTGTGAAGTGCCTGGGTCCAATCCTTAGTACCAGCACAACCACCAAAAACCAGAAGGAAAATGAACACCCTACCCCACCCCACCACTGAACCTCTACTATTCTTAGACACCACAGCAATATCTGATCTCTATTTTAGAAGATAGGGCTGGTCCCGGGGTGAGTAAGGACATGTGGAGATGCATCTGTCCTTGGGACTGAAGAGAACTGATAGTGTCAGGAGCCTGGGATGGTAGCGCCAGGGCAGATACAGGCCCCTCTGTGTATTCTGGAGACTGGGCTGTTGACTTAACCTGCTGGGCTCACAAGCATTTCAGGGACACCTGTGAGACAGTGTAGCCTGTGACTAGTTGACCTCAACTCAAAACATGGATGTTGGAAACTCCTTTCTCCCAAGCCATGCAGTGTGTGCGTTGTGGGGGTGTGGCATGAAAGAGAGATGATGTGTCGTAGAAAGCGGGAATAATAACAAGGGTTGGTAGCCCACAAGGCCTTAGATGCCTCTTGCTCTTTATGATGATTGTTTCTTTTAACCTTGTTGGTGATTTCTAGGTTCACAGGGCTCAGGGAATGTGTGAACCACAGAACATGGAAGAGCTCTCACTGTGTCAGGCCTTTGCTATCCACCAGCTTCACGTGCATTAGAAGGAATGTTGACTGTGGTCACGTGGCACAGCCTTTCTAAATTTCCTTAAACAATTTTGTTCTTTTTGCTTAAGTCTCTTGTCATCACCTTTCTCTCTCATTCTCCCTGGGATTTCAAAACCTGTCTACTCTTGTCAGCTCAAGTTTTTTACAAAGCAAAAGTGTAGAATTTCTTAATCTCACTCCCTTCAGAGAGCAACTCAAAGAGGCTGGTGAGGCAGGAGGCTGTCACCTGTCCCACCCAGGGGAACCCTCACAGGAGCTGGCACCAATTGAGGCTTTCTTTAGGTCAGTCCATTCCCCTGAGCCCTTACATTCCTTGCTTAGTTTCAATACAACCACGTATCAAAGAGGTATGGATAACTATCCTCCCTGTAGTGGTGTGAAAACTGATGAACAGAGAAATTAGATTCCGTAGACTGCTTAGATCTTGAGATGCTAGGCAGATTTGGACAGAGGTTACCTTAATCCAGAGGGTACAGGAGTATTTTGGTGTTTCTTCCTCCAGGGGAGTCAAAGTTGTTTCTCGGCAAAAAGAGACGCTTTTCTACGAGGCAATTCTGTTGGCAAAAAATAAATTTTAGGTAAATTTTATCAAAAAAGACTCATTGGATTATCTTTAGTTCCCCTACCTGTCTCTGATCAATGTGATCAGTGGTCATTGCAGACAAGGGCTACTGGAGCACCTACATCGCCCAGAAGAGTCTGACGGGGAGTGAGAGGTGTCCAGATCTAGTGGCCCCAGAAACCCTAGCAGTCCCCTTCTCTCCCATGTTTAGGCACTGTGTCCCCTTTTTCTTTACCAAATCTGAGAATTCTTTCAGCTGGGGGTATACAACTCCTACTCCCCATTTCCTCCTGGGAGAGATGCTGTGGGGAGATGTAGAATTCTGGCAAAAATCATTGCAACACTCCTGGAATGGGAGGATTTCCCTCTTCCATAATCACATCATGTGCTCTTTGTTTACAGCCAAATGAAAATAGTGAAAACCACAGGCAAAGAGACCACAAGGACTTGTTGGGTGCCTGTGCTCCAGCGGCTTTCTCTGCTGCTCCTCGGGTGTCAGCAGACAGATGAGGTCCCTACGGAGGACCAAGTCCTAGATGCTGACTCCCTCTCCCTAGCAGGCCTGAGAAGGGGCTGGCCTGGGTAATTCCCCACCTTTTACTCTCAGTGTTCTTGTTTTTATCTGAAGGTTCCCAAGATGCCCCTCCCACTTTTCTTGGGATCCAAACTCTGTTGAGGTCTATATAAGGTCCACATCTCAGGGACAGGAGTGGAGTGATCGCAGAAACTGAGCTTCCACCGTGTTTGGCAGCTCAGGCTAGAGACTCACGTAAGTAGCCCAAGAGGTGAGCTCACGGACGGCTTGGTATTCAAACGTAGTCCCAGTAGGATTTTAGGTGACACTGTAGGTCACCACCAAGGGAGGAGGTAGCTTCTCTGTAGCTAGTGAGAGTCCAATGCACAGAGACAAGTGGACAGGAATCTTATCACCTGGAGAATTCCTGGGAAGGGA